>VYZV01008145.1:17802-32289 GCA_013401275.1 Pandion haliaetus | reverse complement strand
GCAGAGACAATGTGTGATGAGCTGACGTAACCTCCATCCCCTGTTCCACTGCACTGCCGGGGGGAGGAGGTAGAAAGCATCGGGAATGGAGCTGAGCCGGGAAGGCGGGAGGGGTGGCGGGAGGTGTTCTGATGTTTGGTTTTTTCCCTTCCTAATACCCTTGTGTTTTGTTTTTGTTTTGATTTGTAGTAAATTAAATTGATTTTGTTTCTTCCCCAAGTTCAGCCTGTCTTTTGCCCGTGACCATAAGTGGGGAGTGATCCCTCCCAGTCCTTGTCTCGACCCACGAGCCTGCCTTTGTATTTTCTCCTCATCCCAACGTGGCCAGGTGCGGGGGTGGGGAGTGAGCAAGCGGCTTCGTGGTGCTTGGTTACTGGCTGGGCTGAAACTGAAACCATGACACCTTGGTAGCCTCAAGTGGGAGAAAAAATTGAAAAAAACAAAATCAACCATGCCTTGTCTCAGCCATGTAATTCCTCCAAGGTATCGAAGGACTTTAGTACCTTTTATAGTACAGGTTGTATGTTCCAGAATTAGTCCACTGTTTACCAAACATTCTGTAAAAGTCACTTGGAACATCACTTAAATAATGTCATAAAATAATTTTTGTCTTTTACTGCTTTCTCTATTTTTTATTCAATAAATCAATTTTGGTGAGGCTCTTTGAGGAAAGCTTTTGAAATATATACTTGCTCATCTTATAATTTTTTTCCCCTATCAATTTTATTCTACTTTACAATGGACCAGCCTGAATCTATTCACAAGTAGTTCAATAGACTTGGTTTTATGTCTTGCTTTAGAAAATAAACGTGTATCAGAATAGATATTAAGAAGAATTCTACTTTGCTTGGAAAACTTGTGGATGACTTCTTCAAAATAGCAGATTGTTCAGAAAAGTAGTAGAAATGTTCTTGAAGGTAAATTGTATGGCATTATAATAATTGCTTCCTATAAATTATTTTCTGTCTCTGTAGTGTGTCCAATATAGAATTTGTAGTAATTGTAATTTATTAGAAAATTATAGTTCCTGAGTACCTTTGCTTCACCCTCAGCCAACTGAAATGTTTTTATTGAACAATTAAATTTGTTCTTCAGCCTTCATGAAAAAATGTTTCAATAAGAGAGCTGCAACTGCAACAAAATTAAAAAGTAGTATGGATTCAAAAGGTCTATTTTTAACTGAACTTTCTCTGAAATCATGGAAGTGAAATAGCACATGCAGAACATTTTGTTTTGTATTTTATTCTTTCAAGACACCCTTGTATTTTTTTTTTTTAACTGAGCATTAGAAACACAAAATAATTGGAGTTGGTTCTACCTCAGAAGGTCATTACGTCTCACCCATACTTCAACAGTCAATCAAGCTACTTAGGTCATTGTTTAGTTGGTTTTTGAATGCCTCCAACTCATTTTGTTTTCTGACACTTCTCTTAAAACATGAAACTTTTTTGGTACCTCTTCTCTCCCTAAAGAAACAGGTTTACCATTATCCCCAATAAACACAGTTAACAACAAATAGTCTTTAATGGAAACTCTTCAATATCAAAGCTTAGTGGCTTCAAAATCATTTGTCTAAGGTATTATTTGGGACGTACCTGGACAGAAGATGCATACAGACAAAACTTCAGGTTTTCTCTAGTCTGAGCTGGTAGGATATGGTGGGCCACTGGAAATCTCTTCCAGCTGAAGAAACAGCTGTGATCCATTAAACTGATTTGTTTATGTTTACTTAGCATCCAAGTATGAGAATATTTTCAGTGAGACAAAAGTTTATAAGTACAAAGTAACTTTTGAAAATGAGATTTGAGATCCAAAGTCACTTAGGAATTTCTGAAAAAATTGCTTTATATATCCTAAATTTGTGAATATTAATAAGGCTCTTAGGAGGTGGCTGAAACTGTTACTATGAAACTACTTATATATAATGATAGCATTCACAGAGCTCTGAATCTTATTTATTCTATTCTGTGAAATGACATAAAAATTTTGAAAAATAACTGAAATAGAAAGGAAAAAGAGGACTTCTAAAAGCCCTTCTTTTTCTTTTATGTTCAAACTTAGTGGTACCCTACTACACTGTGTAACTTTTTTTTAACAGTGATGTAATCTTTTTAATATTTTACACACTGGGAGCATTTGTTTTTAATTCATGAAAAAGAATGTTGGAGGTAATACAGAAGCCCACTGGAAGTGCTCCTGTTGCACAGTTGTCAATGTGAAGTTTGATCTTGGAGAAAGCTAAGGGAATTGTCTTCTCCATACTAGTCGCTCCTCTAGGGTCAAATGATTTATTTAGTATTGCCGTAGATATGACTGGTGCTTGACAGACATTTATAAAATTATTTCCCTGACCCAAGGACTTCAGCGTTGCAGAAAGGGAATTTATTGCTTGCTTACTTCATTCATGCCTACTTCAGGGATCTACTGTTTGTGAAGTTGAACTTCAGACGTTTGATTTCCCTGTTTTACTACTTGCAAAATTACTTTAATTTTTCCTTGCTGATGTGTAGATAAGCATATTGAGTTATCTTCTATCCATAAAAAGAATTCATCTACAAATAAGCAATATATTTAATAATTTTAAAAATCTTATTTATGATTGTTGTTGCTTGATTTGCTTTTTAAACTATCCTTGAGCATAGAACTTTAGTTAAAAGAAATTAATCAACTTTACTAGCCAGGATCAGCTTATCTTTATACCACCGGTGTTGCATTCTTAAAGTTTTGCAGCAAACCCTATGGTAAATGTAGATATACCTGAACAAAGTGCTAATTCAGAGAAGAGAGCCCTACTACTATCTTCCAACACAGTGTGACTTTCACATCCACTGAAACTGGTAGAAAGTTGGGTTTCCAGAGATACTGGCAGTCTAGAGAGTTGCATTTAGCTCTTGAGTTGTTTAAGAGTATAAGACTGTCCATGTTGTGCTAGAGCAGAGACCCTTCCTGTCCAATACACTTCTCCAGGGTTAGGGAGGAACATATGTTGAAGACCAGAAGAATAAAATGAGCAACCCTTTTCCTCTAGTATGCTTTTTCGGTGTGCTGCAGTTTAAGAACTTTTGCTTTTAGTAGTCGATGATCAATTTATGGTCTAGAAAGTCCCACTGGAGGCCATGGGATGGGACTTTGCTGGAGTGGTCCAGCCCTGCCTTCCCCCAGCCAAGTTGCAGCACAAGCTGTAGGGGCAGACAGGGGCAGACCCCATCTCAGGACATCAGACACCTCAAATTTTTTGGAGTTACTTGGATAACACAGTTACTTGGGTCAACTTATTTAGGTTCCCAATCTGTTTTTCCTTGCATAAATTAGAGAATGGCCATTATACAAGAAGTTCATAGAATAATGACATTCTATTGTAGCTATCGAATGGTGTGCTCCACTGAGATGCTTATAACTATTACAGTAGATGCATGTGCCAGGACAAATTTTTAGCTTTATGAGATAGCTGACAGCTAGAGAAACTACTGAGTATATTCATGCAGCTTGCTGGCATAGCTTAAAGCACATATGCTGTTTAAAAAAAATAATAAAATTGTACATTTGATGATATTGCATATTGTATAAATATTCATATTTTTTATAACTCTGCTGTGGTACGTTTCTCAGAATCTCTTCATAGTGCAAATAAATTGGCCTAAAGTACTTTTATTCTAGTGTTTCATCTACTCTGTGTTTGAACTCGTCATTCACTACAGAACAATTTTTCCCTTGGATCTACCTAGTCTGGATCACTAATAAGTCACAAGAGTTCTTTAACACATTGCTTCTTCATATCAGCCGTCTACTTCTCAGTAATATGCAATTAAGTCTCCCTCATGACAATCTGTTGTCATTCAGCTTCTCAGTATGCTATCATGAAATGAAAAGCAAAACAATGTTGAATTCCAGTGATGCTCGTGATTGTTATCCTATTGCAAAACTGTTTCTGCCTGTCAAAACATGACATACTGACTGCCCAATTTTCAAAAAAGCAAACTCCACTGTGATGGCATATGTTGTTTTGTGCTTCTTAATAGTGGAATATGTGTAAGTGTGCCTTGTTTAGACATTCATTACTGTAATTTACAACTCCGCAGAAGCAGAACTGGTGAAAGAATGTGCTGAGGATTATTAAACTGAGGAAGCCCTATACTGTGTCAAGTAGCAAGTGGAAGTTTACTGGGTAGAGTTGCCTAAACAGAAATGAACTCCTAGAGCTGAACCCACAGCCCATAAATCCTGTATACCTTCTTTTTAATGCAAATAAGCTATATGTAGAAACAAATATTACTATTGCAAAAAGCACCAGAGATAAAATTAAAGCTAATATCTGGGTGTTTTCTTTAGGCTTAAGTTCTGTCAGTCATTCTCCCCTTCTCAAATCCCCATCTCAGAACTGAAAATACCGGTGTCTTGTGGGCTGAAAACAAGATTAACTGAGCAGAAAACCTGCTGCAGTTCTGATCTTCACTGAGCCCTCCTTCCTTAAGAATTAGTTGCACAGGGAAGGGGGAAAACTGTCTTGATTTGATGCTTATAAAACTGTTCTAAGTAGTTGAGAAACTTTTGCCTTGTAAATTAAAAATACATTTTTCCTGTTATGTACCTCTAGTAGAGCGCATGAAATACCTAACTATTGACATTTGTCCTACTTGTATTTTCAATGAGTAATGAGCACCCACAGCCATTTCAACAGCTTCTGGACAAGTAAAGGAAGAAATGTCACTGTACATACAGAACTTCATGTATGAGTTGCACTATATCCCAATACCAAATTCTTGAACTTTTCAGAAGAGTCATTATTTTTTCACACGAATTCAGAGACTGTGGCGGTGACTTAAAGAACCCAGCTTTTTCTGTTGGGGGGGAAATGTTTCATAATTCACGAACTGGGAACCCTTTTTTTCCCTGTAGGTCTCTGTAAATGTTTGCTTTTGTTCACACAGAGGCAGTGCTCTTGGCATACAGAGACAGAGTTACACTACATTACTTTACCGTCTTACATCTTCCTGTGAAGGAGATCTAACTGTCTCATCAGGAAAATTTTGTACAGGAGAGATTGTTCTGCAGCAAATAAATAATTCTGCTACCACCTTTCCTCCACATTGCTTGTATAAGGGTGAACGTAGTATCTAAAGGAAAGTGGAGATTAACTAAGAATTACTGAGATGCCTAGTGCTATACTTTTCAGTAACGTCTCTTTATACACCAGCTACTTGCAAATCACCAAATAAAATATAAGTAAAAGCAATCTCTGTATTATTTTTTGTCCATTTCCACTTCTTTAAGCTCTTTTTTGAATATATTTGAAACTGAAAATATCTCTTCAGTTAAAAGAAACCAACCCTATTTGCTATTGTCTGGGAAAGCAGCAGAAGACTGAAATGAGCTATCATTATCACATTTAAAAGAAAAGAATACTAATGTTGAATTTTGGGCATGCTAACCTGCTTCAGTAGGGTGAAGGAAAGTTGTGTAGTCATTTTACATGAATTAAAATTACTCATGTTCAATTATATCCTCATGGATGTTTTTTTAGAAACTTCAAGCAATAATATTGTAGTTTTATTTAACTACCATAGAGCAAAGAGTTTTTGGTTTTTTGGTTTTTTTTTTCACAAATATATTTTCAGAATTTGTATGGGGTACTTCTGTCTTTGACAGACAGTTGTCCTCCCACACAGTCACTTACACATAGCAAAGTATATAACACTGGCACTGTATCACTTTTAACATTCAGTGAAATAACTGGAATGCTGAATGAGAGAAAAAAAATTAACAGTTCCTTACCTCGTATTAAGAAAGGCTGCTTCTCTTCCTGACATTTTGAACATGCTTATGGAGGAAGTGCTGAAAATACTTAGCCTGAATTTCTCTGGAAATCTGCAGTATGTAAATACATTTTCTGTAGTTATACCTTCAGTTTTCATCATAAAAATAGCAATGAATGTTCAATTCCAAGACTAGTTCATTGAGGCTGAAGATACTAAGAGTGGCAGTATTAGGTCATAGTACTTACCATCCAAAGATCTAAGTGATTCTCTATATTATACCTGCTTTGGGCCTGGCTGTTGCCTGAAAATTGCAGCCTGGAGTACAAGAGAAAACTGAACTGTCAGTTTAAAAAAACCTCAAACAACCCTATAGAAAATCTGATCTAAATTCACTTCAGTATAGATTCTTATTCCCGGAAAAAGTTTGCCTCAGTGTGGAGCACAGATTTTTTAAAATTTCGTAGTTCATTTATGGTTCATATAAGGGACATTTTTAATCTCTACTGTATTGTCCTACTATTTTTAATACTTTAAAAAAAATTCATTTTTCTAACATGGCAATCACCTACCATATTCTGACTTCTCTGCAGGCCAACGTTTAGAGATGCACCCTGTCTGCACTGATTCATTCCATGTATAAAAGAGATTCCATCACAGAGACTTCAGTAAAACCATCTTTTTTTTACAACTTGAAGTGAAGCTGTTACAGTAGTGTCTTGCTTCTGCAAAGATTCTGTTTTATCTCCTGTTCTTGTAATACTTAGAGAAATTGATTTTAATTTTCATTTCCCTAATAAGTTTGAAGATAATTTGTTCTGCAATATTAGGGATATTTTCCTGGTAGAATGCCTTTTATCCACAAGGGAACTTTCCTAATTTACAGTGATAAAAAGAAACTTAAGAAGAAAAAACAGGCAAAAAAGTTGTAATCAAGAAAAAGTGGAAATTAAAATTAGGATTGTCCAAACTTATCAAAACACTTTTAAAAAACCCCAGAACAGGAGACATTTTTGACATTGTGAAGAGCCACTATTATAAAAAATCCCAAACAAAAGCTACATAGAGGCTAAAAAATACACCTTCATCCTGTTTATTCCTACAGGAATGAAGCTATGGGATCACTTTGCTAACATGCCAGTGTCCTGCAGCTACCTTTTGAGCAAAAGTGGCCCATTTCAACCCTATGTGCATCAAAAGAGATTAAATTCTCATTAATCTACTTTTCACTAAAAGACATCAAAGGATACATGCACACAGAATAGTGTTATAAACACAACAGAAAAAGCTGAGAATGGAGCCTTTGCCTTCTGAGGCAACAGAAAATTGCATTTTCTTTGCTTAGATAGTCCAGGGCTTAATGAATCTTAAACTATTCAAGATTATTTCATGCAAATCATCTGTGTTTTGCTGGGATGCAGTAAGTTCATACTACAGTCTTATAATTTAGAAAAGACCATTATCCACAAAACAAATCTGTTGGAAAGCAGATTTCACTGGTTCTGGTGCTTATGGATTCTTCCTCCTTCCTCCCCCTCCTGCCCCACCCCATGATAGGAGATTACACTCACTCAAACTCCATTAAGTAGAAGAAGCTAAACAATATTACAGTAGCATTTAGAAGATTAGGAATCTGCTAACTATGAGGATTTAATTTTAAATTCTAATTCAGCTTTAAAAAGTAATTCTTTCAGTAGAGGACACATGCAACAACCCATGGATTATCAAAGATGATCTAAAATTCTTGTATTTATAACATAAGATTGCTTAGAGGAAGAAATAAATAGACTGATGAAAGAATATTTCATGCAGGGAAAATTAAAAATAGAGCAAAAATCTGTGAGGAAAAATTCTCTGATATAGATGAATCTGATTAAAGAGCAACTACATTTGAATAGTTAGAATGGAGTAACATTATTGCCAGCTGGTTAGAATTGCTTCATTCTGGAACATGCTCTCCAGACTGGGAGCTATGGCACTTTTCAGCAACATGGGGGTTACTTGGGTCAAGTCCTTTCATTTGCCAGATTCAGCCAACTACATTGAAACAATATCCTTCTCTGTCTTCTCAACTTTTCCAAAAGTGAAAGCTTAGGTTTTGATCTGAAAATGGCCTTTCCTTATAATTCTGTTGTGGTGACATCATCCATAAAATTCTGATTTTATTTCAATCCAGATCAAAAACAAATTCTGAATATTGAAAAACTAATATGGAACAAAATTATTTCTCTTCTTTTCAGTCTAGTTAAGTGTGATGCAGGAGAAGACATGATAGGTGCTTGTCAGGTATTTTTTTGTAGTAATTCCATTTGCTGTTATTGATGCTGAACTGCAATTTATTTATTTATTTGTGATGCTTTCCCTCATTATATGAAATACATACAAACCTGAGTTTTTGAAACATGAAACAGAAGCAGTGGCACAGTGCAGACATAAATAGATTAACAACTTTTTTTCAACAGCCATTGCCATTAACATTAATACAACAGCACTTAAAATCATGAAAATACAGTTCATTTTGAATGCAAATCAGACCATCAGATCTAGACCAGGAAAATACATAAGAACTTGCAGTTCTGCTCAGATGTTTGTTTCTGCACATTTAAGCTTAAGTATTACTTTCCTCCCTCAGTATATAATTCAGTGTCTATTTAAGAGAAACAGTTTTTAATTCTGTTGCTACTATTGAAGTATATACCGAAATAATAACTCATTTGTGTTTTATATTGCATAATTTAAAGGGGTTCAGGTCCCCAAATTTTAAGTTTTAATTAGATTTAATTTATTGTCACATTCTATCATGCTTGCTCTTAAATAAATACGGTTGGGTAATCAACTACATTTCCCAGATGACTGCAATGTTTTTTATTGCTGTTTCTGTATACTATAGCTTTCCAAACCAGTATTTTCAATTACAGGGATATTATTTCAAGAGGAACTTCAAGAGGAACCATACCTGACCACATTTTTTTTCTGTGTGAAAAGCATTCTTTTGACAGAACGTTAAAATGTATACAGACATTGGAAAGTCTGACAAGAAAAGAATTTACTAAATGCCTGTATAGATATAGAAACATTGTTGCTCGCAGTCACTTTCTCTCTAAAGACAGTCATAGTAAACACCTTTCATCTTTTCCAGTGTGGTGTGTGCAAGCAGTAATGGTAATTAAAACCAAGTATGGTTAAACCTTGGAGCACTGTTTAAAAATAAAATAAAACAAAACAAACCCAAAAGAAAACAAAACAAAGAAAAACATAACAGGCAGAAATTTTGATTGGTTAGCTCATTACCATGCTGCTCCATTTTTTTTGCATATGGAAAATAGTGTCTTAACAGGCTGTGTTATAGAGCCTTGGAGAGGACAGTCACCATTGTCTTTTTAACTGAATTTGTGTTTTGAAAGAACCCTGAAATGAAAGAAACATTGTATGACTGATTTATGCTAGCTATTGTCTTGCCAGAGAAGGCAGGACTCTCTCTTTCTTGTTTCAGAATGTGTTTCTGCTCTAGACCCCTCTTTCCTAGAGAAGCAGTAGAGGTGATGGAGATGCAAGAACTGAGTCCTACCTCCGGCTGATCCAGAGTCACTTCATAGTACTCCTGTAAGGTAAAAACAAAGTGAAGGTGAAGAACAAGAAAATATCTCTAAACAGTGATTTCAAACTGCCTCTCCTTTAACATAACAGCATAATTTTGTGAAATTCTAGTTAGAAGGTTTTGCATGCTGGGACTGTATTGCTGGGAAGGCAAGAATAGCTGGTTGGTGTTATAGGCAACTTTTACTTTTTCCCTTTAACAAGGGAAAGATGATGAATTACATCAGGTAACAAAAGCATTGTGATTTTCTGGTTTGTCAAAGAATGTCAACTTTCTTATCTATGATATCAGTCCTATACATGGCTCTGCAAGTCCTACAACTGGTCATCCACATACTTGCCTGCCTCCTGCTCCTGCCTAGGGTGGTGGTATTACTGACACTGGCTCTTCGGATAGTTGGAGAAGTTAGTATCAACTATATGTTTCTATCCTTTGCCAGGCTGTTTGTATTCCTCTAAATTGCCAGCAAAGTGCTGGGCAGAAGAGGACTGTGGTGCTTAGGATGGAGAAGCAACTACAAGAGAAAAGAAAATAAACACAATCTCTGTGGAACTCTGTCTTAAGAAAAAAAGTTATCCAAAACCAAATCCTCCGTCATCAGTGTAGACAGAGTGGCCAAGAGATAGTGAGGGTGGAGATGGAATGAACCCCTTCCACCTAGTCTTTTACTGACTTAAAAAAGTCAAAAACCACTAGCTAGCATACAGTGTACGGTAGGTACTCCAGTATGCTATCCTAAACACTGTTAGTATTGATCTAAAAACCTGTTGACCTTTGTGGACTCCATAAATAAAGATACAATTATGGGCTCTTTCCTTATGGAAGAAAAAAAAAGATGTTTAGCTATATTTTCAGTAGTTCACTGGCAAATAAATATAAAATGGGAAAGGGAAAATGTTTTGGTTTTTTTTCTTCCTGAATCATCATATCGCATGTTAAGTCTATATAGCTATTAAAATATATTAGAAACAAGTATTCAAGAGAAGGACAAACATAAGATCCTGATTCAGAAGAAGAACCCACTTCATTAAGGAAATGTAAAGAAGTGCTTCACACAAGCCCAATACAGAAACTGTCTCTTATTGATTAGGTCTAACCGTAGCTGGGTCCCCAAGACTTGGCACAGGCAGCCTCATCCTGACTGTCCCTTCTGCTTGGCTGGAGCCAGTGTTGCACCTCCTGCCCTGCCCTTCAGAGCCAAGGGGGGCCAAAATCCCTGGGGCAGTGAGCCTGCCCTGCTGCTGCAGAGCAAGGACATGCCCTTGCGCTTTTGCCATGTGAAATCAGGATGCAGCCCCAGTGGCTTCATGTCTGGCTGGAAGCCCACCTGCTGTGACCCCTGAAAGTGGGGTGTAGGCCACAGTGACTTGTAATGAGAATAAAGAGATAGCCTCCAGCTCTGGAATCAAGGCCACCCTGTAATGCTGTTCAATTGGCATGGGAGACATTCTGTGCCACCTGCAGCTTTACAGTGCCACATCACCTGCAGCGTAAATGGAATTAATTAGAATTAATTTCTGAAGACAGAGTTTTTGATTTGGTTATTAGACTTTCGGATGTTTATGAATATATAGTAATGGCCATAAAACTAGAAAAATTGTGACAAAGAAAATCTTTCAAAAACTTTTCAAAATTATTTGGAATCTGTGTTGTTAGACTTCTGCTATTCCCTATACCTGTGTTTTCTTCAGTGGAGATGAATGTACTTGGTTCAAGAATTAAAATATATTTCTAGTAATGATAAAAAGATTTCTCTTCTCCCTAAGACTTTCCTGTATTTTTGTGTGCAGTGCTGTGGCCTTCCCACGTGTCATCATCATGGGTATTGCTGAAGCTCCTGCACACATGGTTGTCGGTCTCCTGCCTCCTCTTCCAGTTGTGCATAAACCCTATTACCTCAGAGGTGGGAGTTGCCTCTGTATGCAAGAGATTTATGTAGGCTTTGCATTTCATATTTTGAAATTTGCTTACTAGTATACATTAGTATTACTGTGTTTCTCTTGTGTTTTTTTAATTGATTCTGATTTTGCGTACACTGATGTGCTGGTCTTATGTCACCAGTGTCTATGACCAGATGAAGGGAAGGCTTACAATGAAGCACCTTTCTTCTGTACCTGGAAAAACCTGTGTGCTTTGACACAATCACAGTCTTCAAACCACAAATTATCTTTTTTCAGTAGAAATCCTAGATTGTTTCTTCTTTCCTTTCCCTCAAGTTAACTAATGTGCATTTATACTTATAGTTTATATATAAAAAATTTTCTGTGAATTTACAACTGAGGGAATGTGAGACATGGAGAGTCAGCCTGACATTCCTATGTGTGTGGGGCTGACCAACAGTATAGTTGGTCTACAAATGGCCAAAGTTTCAGTCTCATTTCCTCAATGTCCAAAACTGAACAACAGACTTCCAGTTAAGTATGGGCAGAAAGAAAATGCTTTATTTTTATCTTGTTGTATTAATCAGTTAACAAAACAAGAGAAAAAGGCAGCATTGAGAAATACTTGGGGATGTTAACAAAAGAGTGGTAGTAAATTTTAACTTTCATATTCTTCTGAAGGTTTTTCACTCTCACAAGTCATCATTGCAGATGGTGAAAAAATGCTTTTAAATCCCCTGTAAACTAGGGTTGCTCCATTAAAGATTTGTTAAATAAAATGTTATACAATGGTATTTCATTATTTATATCAATGTAAAATATAGGAAGGGGAAGACAATTCAGAGAACAGACTGTTCCCAAAATAGACTTGAACTATACCAGTTACAGGATCAGGTTTTATAGCTGTATCATTACTAATACTTTGTTTTGTTAAAATCCGTACACTGAGTAGTGTGGCATCATTATAATTCCAAGTCTGGAAGAACTTGTGCTAGTTGAAAATTTTAAATTTACTAGCGTGGAGCAGTTTTTACTTCACCTCACTCAGTCCAAATCTACCAGCAGACATACATACAAGTTGCTGCCACTTTAGAAGAACTATACTTTTTCTTCAAATGTGTTCTTGTGCACAATCATCTTTTGTCTTACAGGAATGCCATAAATGCTACTTATAGAAAGTGGAAGATCTGCAGCTGCTCATGCTGGCATACAGTGGCATTAGTGTGGCTGCTTCCCCAGATAATGAAGATCTGCTTTGACTCCTATGTATTTGTCATCTTGCGGGCCCTGGCATATACAAATCTCTGGGTACTAATGCAACGAAAGTAACTCGCTGTTTTATGAAATAACTACTTGTGGCAGTATTACTTTTTCTCTTCTCAACAGTTGTGCTTTCTTGAGTAAGAATGCATTTTCATAGATGGTAATAAATTAAACATATCTTACATAGGTACCCAGAAATTTAAAAAAAAAATTTAGTAGGAAAACAACATCAAGAAGATGGACAGTCTGGCATAGTTTAGTTTACACCATATGCTAACAGGTTTAAATTAAAGCCTTTGAGACAAAAAACATTAAGTGGAGAAAAAGAATCAATGTAAAGAATGTCAGCTCCTCATGGAACTAGTGGTTCATCAGTCCTTTAGGCTATGTTATTCTTATAAAATTGTGTCTTGTAGTGTATGCTTTCTGCTCTTAAAGGCTGTATGGTTTGATGTGTTGCAGTCGGATGTTTTCACTTGTGAAGTTGCCCATCTCTTACTACAGAGAAGTTTGTATTTTGCTATGGGTTATAATGCTGACGTTAACTATGCTTACACTATTCTTTTGTAACATGCAGTGAATTCTAATTTGATGGACATGAGAAATTACCACTTTTAATGTATTTTTTAATAACCATAAAGAATGTGGCAGACAATCTGAAGCAAAGATGATTCACATTTTCTCATCATCTGACATGATTTTCTTCGTGTGTGTGTTTGTCATTAGAGAGAAACCAGAGAAACAGAATGTGTGTTTGTTTTGATCAGAGAGGGATCATTCATTATTTACATTTTTTTAAACATAGAAGTAGTCTAGGAAAGGTAGCGGTCAGCTGCTGCACACAGAAACAAGTGCAGTGCCTTATGATTTGGAGTGGTGTATCTTGTTTCACAGCTTGTGTTATCTATAAATAGAAACTGTCATCTGTATTCTTTTTTTTTTGCCATTCCTTTTATTCTCAGGGACTGTCATCATAAGAATTTTGGATTCAATAACCTGGAAACAAGTGGAAGGTGATTCCTTGCTTCACCAGCTTTGGGATTAGACATAAGTCTTCTGACTAAATGTATTTGTCAGTGAATGTTTTGAAGACATTTTGGAAAACAAAGAAAACCACAAACAGAGGTGTAATTTGCTGTTTCATTTTCTATTTTGCAGATTTTCTGTATTACATTTTTTATAGACCTGGAATGCAATTTTGATTTAGTACTCCATCTTGCATAATGTAATGCAAATATATATCCAAACTGAGAACAAAATATTGTTGGGAATTTTACCTCACAAGAGGTGACAGATAATTGCACACATTGTTAAAGCATACATAATTGCCAAACTCTAAGGCAGTAAATCTTATTCACAATGGATGTCACAAAAGGAATGTCAGGGAAAGAAAAAGCCAAAGCAATACAAAATACTAAAATGAAGAAAACAGTCCGAGTAAAAGAAACCAGATTTATTACTTAAATGTTGTTGCAGGATACTGCTCAAGAAAGAGAAAAATATTTAATTGATATGTTAAATGTAGCAGTTATAAGTGAAGATGGTTTTGAAGGAAATTGTTTTTCTATCTCTCTCTCAAAACAGTGGAGGATGTGCTTTGATTGCTTTGAAAGACGGGATAGTGACACACAGGACAGTGAAGAAAGTTGCCCTGCCATGTATACACATTAAAAGAGTGTAGTTGGAGGCAGCTCAGAAGGTGAACTTACACACATATTTATGTACCTCCACCTGTCCAGCAGATTGGCTCACTGTGCTAAAGAGCTTCCAAGCACAAAGACAGGAGTTGTGTTGGGCTAGAACTTCAGTACTGCAACTGAGTAAGATACTGCTGATCCCTGCTCTTGGAAGTTCTAGAGTGATGTTGCACAGAATTTGTTAGACCAATATTTCTTGTATGCAGAAGCATTGTTTTCTATGTAAGGTTTTTGAGATACATTGTCGTGGTTTAACCCCAGCCCGTAACTAAGCACTATGCAGCTGCTCACTCACT
>VYZV01008145.1:6337-17759 GCA_013401275.1 Pandion haliaetus | reverse complement strand
CCAGTAAGATGGGGGAGAGAATCAGAAAAAAAGTAAAATTCATGGGTTGAGATAAGGACAGTTTAACAGAACAGAAAGGAAGAAACTAATAATGATAATAATAACAATCATAAAATGACAATAATAAGAATAAAAGGATTGGAATATACAAAGCAAGTGATGCACAGTGCAATTGCTCATTGATGCCAAGTTAGTTCTCCAGCAGCAATCCCCCCCAGGCCAACTCCCCCAGTTTATATACTGGGCATGATGTCACATGGTATGGAATACCCCATTGGCCAATTTGGGTCAGCTGCCCTGGCTGTGTCCCCTACAAACTCTTGTGCCCCTCCAGCCTTCTTGCTGGCTGAGCATGAAAAGCTGAAAAATCCTTGACTTAGTCTAAACACTACTTAGCCACAACTGGAAACATACGTGTGTTACCAACATTCTTCTCATACTGAATCCAAAGCATAACACTATACCAGCTACTAGAAAAAAAATTAGATCTATCCCAGCCAAAACCAGAACATACATGAATCGAATATGACAGTTTTATGGGAACAGTTCAGAACACCAGACTACAGACTAGTCCTTTTCTCCTTTTTCTTTTTTCTCACTATTTTCACCTTCTAATGTGCAGAAACAAACTTGGTAATTACTTGTCAAAAACACAGAAAACAGAGCCTGGGGAAGATTTAAATACAAAATGTATACATATTTCTAGTTCTAACCATATATGAAAAATTAAGAGATAGTGACCTGGAAAATAAAATCTTCTGGAGTAGGTAGTGCAGGAACTTGTCACGTTTCATAAGCATATCTATCTTGTGTGATTTCAGGGGGTCTTTACATTATGCTTTGTGATTTAAACAAAGCGTAGTTTTGATGCTGCCATTCACATACTGTATTTCATAAACTGATCCCACAGCTTGCTCTGCTGAGACAAAGCCTATGTAAGATTGTGGTTTTTTCATCTTTCTTCTTGTATACTTAAGAAAGTATACTTGTATATACTTATACATTCTGAAACTTCCTAAAGAAAATTTGGATTTTGGCTGTGGAATTTCCTCTAGGAGCTCAACAAGACCATGACCTGAGGGTGCTTCATAGAAATACAGAACCCTAGAATACCTCTTTGGCCTCTGGGCTGTATATTCCCACATGGAACAATTTTATCCCTTTACAAGGTGATTCATATCTTATTTTCCAGAATAAATTGCAAAGCTATTTTTTGTGTGCAATCTCACTAAGATGTTCTTTGAATTCGAGATTATATTCAAAATTCTTATGCAGGGAGATGTTATCTGTCGTACCCTGAAGTTTCATCAGGTTCTTGTGGTATACCAAGAAGAACTGCTTTGGGGAATATTTGTATAACACTTCTACATAGTTATTTCTGACTAACATTTTGGTGATTCCTCATTACCCACAGGAAATTTAACTGTGATAACCATCACTGTTAAAGCTGCCTGTATTCTAGGATGTTTGTGTTAACTAAGTATGAATGGTGTTTTCTTTTAGGTTTTCCTTGTAGCTCTGATACACACCCTGTTTAATTTTATTGTACATAAAATTATCTCTTCTCTGTGTTCAGCAATTTATAATTAATAATCTGTTATTTAAACAGCTATGTAAAACTTAAAAGCATAAGAGCAGAACCTGCATTCTTGGCAAATGTGGAGTGAAACAAATTTACTAGTATCATTAGGTTCAGACATGACTTCTAAATATCTTTTCACTAAGGCTTGTACCTTGGGTGACAGAACCAACAGAAACTTTTATTTATGACTGCCTGACATACCAAAGCTTTTTTAAAAATGTGTCCATTACATACAATCTTAATAAATGTAACCAAATTCTCCTATTAGACAAATGAATTGAAAATGTATAGGTATATATTGGTGATTTTTTGAGGGGGGCTTTTTAAAAATGTGTATCTTAGATCTTTATATAAAATAAGTTGTACCTATTTTTAGCAGCTATAAAAAGGTTTTAAGCTAACTGGACCTGGGCATTTACCGCTGTGGAAAAATAAATATGTATTCATGCTCTAAAGAATATCACTGTGAATATACACGAGGAGATCAAATGAACAACGTGCAGACAGTCTTGATTATTACTTTCCATAGGTTTTGATTGGCAGGCTTATTTTGCCCTCTGAAAGTAGAATTTCTATAGTAAGGGAATTTAAATGTTAGAAAACAATTCAAAATCATTGTCCTCTATGTGCAGTTACATAATGCAAGAATGAGAGATGTAGAAATCTGCAACTTTTAAAATATATATTAAAATCCTTATTTAGAAAGATGATAAAAGTTCCAAATGCATCTGCAGTATGTAGAGGGCATGGCAAAAGAAAAAGCTCAACAGGTAGGTCATAATTATGATGGAGCTGCCATGTGCGTAATGAACAAAAACAATCGGAAAACCAGATTATAAAACAGTGTAACAAAAAGGAAGACTGGAGGAAACAAACCAAAAGAAATAAATGAGGAGGATATTGAAAAAGGAGGAATAAGAAACAAGGAAAAGGAGGGTGGGGACACAAAATACTGGTAAGATGTTAACTTTCTGGTGGAGACAGATTCTAACAGCTATGCTAATGGCTGTTAGCATTTATGGTCAACCATAGGACTGACATAAAACACGATGACTTCAAATGGACGTATCTAACTACCCTGTTTTCAAACAACCCAAAAGCTCTGTCTATTCTAGATATGAACAGAGATCTTAATATAAATTAAAAAAAACTCCAACTTGTAAAAAGACCACTATTTTTCTTTATTAAAAGTTAAAAATTGGAGAGGTTTTTTTCAAATCTTCATAGACAATGCTTTTGATGTCAGCAATAAAATGGCTGTGTACTGTATACGTAGTTGGCATTTTGCCTTAGCTAGCAGGCAAGCAAATGTGCTCCATTCAAGAATAGGTTTTACATGATCTTTAAGGAGACACACATTGCAGTTGTCCATTGAGTGTTCATGTAATGGAAGCATGGATTATTGCGGCTCTGTCTGAAATGATACAACCTGTGGATGGCGTAGGAGAGGCTTTGTATTACCTGCCTCTGGTTTGGATTTCCTTTTCTTCTTAGTCAGAGTGTTCTTTATCTACACTTTCTTATGTAAAGTGCAAAAGCAAGAAGTATTTGAATGAATGAGATAAATGAGGACTAAGTAACAATAGCACAATACTTCATACTAGTATATATTACTCTGATTTTTTCATTTTAAAATCTAAAATCCAAATAGTGTAATATGAGAACACAATTCAAAGTATGATTTTAGTACACTTTGCCCTAACAAAGCTTCGTTAATTTTGTTGTTTATTTTTTTCTTATTTTTGACAAATATGTGTGAATAAGAAGTTAGTTCTTTTAGAAAAAACCCTTTTCCAAGTCCAGAAGTAATTTGTGATATTGCCTTTTAGCTTTAAACAAGAGATAATATAGTCACAATTGCTGATTCAAGCTTTCTTGGTTAATTGCTTTGCTAAAGTATAACTGTTATAGTAATCCTGATGCTGCCTAAACTTAATTCAGAAAATTCACACTGGCTTTGAGTTGTAGTAAAACCTTGCAGTTTGGCATTATTACTCTAAATGTAGTGTCACTCTGAGGAAGCTGATGATAGCAGCTCAGGAACTGCTATTTGTTTCTCCAACAGCATATCTCAGTAGTGCTAACGATTCAAAGTCCTGCATGACATAATTAGTCTTTGAAAGGGAAACCTGCTGTTCAGCAGACTCTCTGCTAGGTTGCTTCTTTTCCTACACTGTGCAAAACCCACAGACTTTAACTTAAATATCAGTATATGTGGAGAGTCTGAGTTGTCTTTATTTTTTTTGTGCTGTACAGTTGTCCACAATGAAGTGTGAGACCTGTCCTGGATTTTACAACTATGATCCCTCTCTCTTTGGTCTTACTGATTTTGGCTCATTTGGGGAAGGTTTTATTATTCAGTGTTGTTTTAACACATATACAAATTTTAGCCCTATCTGCTTTGTATTCAAAGGCCTGTGATAATTTTCCAGAATAATTTTCTTGAGGTTATGTCTGTACCTATATCTGTTATAACCATGGTAGATAAGAAGAGCACCTGTTGATTTCTGAAAAAAGAGTTCACTTTTCTTCATCAGTATTTAACAAATATATTTATCATGTCTTCTATGCACAAAAAAATGGAAAGCACAAGTGTTTACTTGTGTTATAACCAAAAGACTTGACTCTTTCATACTTTCAGCAGTATCAGTGTTCTACTATTCACATGTCCTTATTTTCTTGGAAAAAAAAATGAGCTTTCAGCAGTCAGACCTTCTTAACATTTTGCAGTGCTTTAAGTTTTCCAGATTTCCCAGGGGAAGTCCTCAAAACCTAAATCACTATTCTTAAAAAATGTTCAGAAAATCTTTTGTTTGACATATATATGGTTCCAGGGAATTGAATTAATTCACTATTTCTAAAACTCAGGCGTTTGTCATGAAATTAATCTGAATATTTTCTGTATTAGTCAAGACAATGTATATTTATTTCATTTTTACCAGTTTGCCATATTCCTTCCTAACACTTTTTACAGCATCCAGCATGTTGTCTTTATGTCTCTCTATCTCTCTTTTTAAAACGTTAAACTTCTAGATCATGTTTTCCATTAGAAATGGGATTTCCCCCTCTCTCTGCCTCTCTGAGTATTGTAAACAAACCACATGTATTTACAGGTTTGGTTTTTTGTCATCCAACTTTTAGATATTAATGGTTCAAATATTAGACAGAAATTTATGGCAACTAGTCATACTGTGAAATTTTATCTGTTCTGATACTTAATACCAAAAAACCCAGTCTTCAATGGAAAACTGATTCTGGTCTTGATTACAAGTTAGTTGGAAAAAAGTTCAAACCAAACTTTTATATTTTGAAAAAGTCCTGTAATTACTCTCTTGTTAGGATAGCCTACAAAAATTGAACTGAAAAAAATGCTTATGACCTCTTTTAAAAACCATCCCTGATAGTATTTAGTTGCCAGAGCGTGCTCTAGCCAGTAGCAGCCATCTCCTAACTTATTAGTTTGCTCAGGGGGCTTTCTGTCTTCTAGGTAGCTGCTGCATGGCACAGGCCATGATTATTTTATTTTTTAACACAGTGTATCAGTCGTTTGCCCCACTCCTTGTGCTTCAAAGATTTTAGATACTTAAGCTAGAATAATTTCTCCCTGCAAGTTATAAAATAGGTGTTGAAAAATACAAGTGACTCCACTCCGTGCTGAAATGCCTATTCATCATCTTTATGCCCCAAACCCTAAATTTCATTAGTCCATCCAGGAGAAGAATCATATCATAAACTGTAACAATTATTTCACAGTAATTTCAGACAGAATTTACTGACAATATGGTTGTAACATCAGACCTAGATGAGGAGAAATAGAAAGTTCTAGAAAGTTCTCCAGCGTTAGTCAAATGAGTGGTGAAAGAGCCTTCAGCACAGACTTTAGGTATTAGAGGCACATTCTTAAAATAGATAGTTAAAGCAATATACTTATTCATGGCAATGTCATTTCTTCATCACAGACACACTGTGAAAGAATTTCCTAACACAAGTAGGTATTTGTACCGAAGAGGTATTTGCTTGTTATTTCTACTCAATGCTACTCTGAAAGGTGAACTCTCCCTGTAAATGAATTTTTATAAAATTTTCCTCATTTTAGTCTGTTGATTCTTTTCAGACTATTAACACAGGCATGTAAACCAACATGTGATAGTTCAGTATTGCTTTTTTTTTTAACACAAGGAAGTTGTACTGTAAAAGACTAATAAGCCAAAAGTCCGAGATATACTATTTCAGTAGAAGACTTGGTGAGAGTTGTCCTGGTAGAAATTTCAGAGGAAGTTTTAGATTGAACTGATCAAGAATATGGTGGTTTAGATAAGCAGTTTTTCAATCAGAATGTTCATTTCGCGTGTTGGAGATTTCAGCTCACCTCATTTGACACTTTTGCAGACAATGTATATTTTACATGGACAGACAGGGACAGAACTTGTATTAAGACATCCAGCTGAAATGTATAGTTATCTGTCCAACTGATGATTGACTCCTCTAGAGCTGTGGCGCTCTGGTTTCCTCACGGATATTTCTAGAAAGGTCCTGCTTTCAGTTTGCTTTGAATTCCTTTTTTTATGGTCAGACATGGTTTCATGTGCTTGAGTGCTACTGGTGTTTGAGTTTAATGGCTTTTTGGCTGTTTGCCACATGGCCTGAAAAGGAAGTCAGGAAAGAAAGTATTTAAATATTCTGGTTTAAGAAGGAAGGAAAACAACTATTATTTGTAATCGTTATTTGTTTAATCCATTTGAATCATGTGGTAGACTGTATTTCTGTTTGATTCCATATTACTATCAATATTACTGTAACAGACATTTAATTTTCTCTCTACAACTATGTGCCAGTGAAGCTAGATCATAACAACATGAAATTTCTAGACTATTAAGAAAGATTAGGTGGTATTGAAATTGGTTTCCTACTACTTACAGCATTGTTTTCCCCTCTGAAAACTTGAAACTGTGTGTTATGGATTTGTGTGGCACGGTTTTCTTTGGTAGTGGGGGAGGGGGCTGCAGAGGTGGCTCCTTTAGGAAGCTGCTAGAAGCTCCCCTGGCTCCAAAAAGTCGGACGCGCCTCTGGCCCAGGCTGATCCCATCAGTGACGGTGATAGCGCCTCTGGGAGAACAGATTTAAGAAGGAGAACCAGCAGTGTGGGGTTTGGGGAACGTGAGAGGAACCCCTCTGCCGATACCGATGTCAGTGAAGAAGGAGGTGGAGGAGGGGCGCCTGAGGAGGCTGATGGCCCTGCAGCCCGTGGTGAGAAGGCAGGCTGTCCCCCTGCAGCCCAGGGAGGTGAACGGTGGAGCGGAGGCTCCCAAAGATGGCCGTAACTCCATGGTAAAAACCGCGCTGGAGCAGTGTGTGACTGGAGAGCAGCCTGCGGAAAGGACCCGTGCCAGGGAAGTTCGGGAAGAACTGCAGCCCGCGGAAAGGAACCACGTTGGAGAAGTTGGTGAAGGACTGTCTCCCGTGGGAGGGACCCCACGGTGGAGCAGGGGACGAGTGAGGAATCTTCCCCCTGAGGAAAGAAGAGGCAGAGACAAGGTGTGGGGAGCTGACTCAACCCCCATCCCCTGTTCCTCTGTGCCGCTGGGGGGAGGAGGGAGAAAGCACCGGGAATGGAGCTGAGCCGGGAAGGAGGGACGGGTGGGGGGAGGTGTACTGATGTTTGCTTTCCCTTCCTAATACCCTTGTGTTTTGTTTTTGATTTGATTTGTGGTAAAGTAAATTGCTTTTGTGTCTTCCCCAAGTTGAGCCTGTCTTTTGCCCGTGACCATAAGTGGGGAGTGATCCCTCCCGGTCCTTGTCTCGACCCACAAGCCTGCCTTTGTATTTTCTCCTCATCCCAACGTGGCCAGGCGCGGGGGGTGGGGAGTGAGCGAGAGGCTTCGTGGTGCACTGTTACCAGCTGGGCTGGGCTGAAACCACGACACTGTGCCTGTGTAGATTAATGGTAATTAATCTGTTCAACTCAGGTTTTATTACGTTTGTGAACTTCACAGATACAAGAAGTACAGCTATGTCAGCAGTGTTAGTGGAGGAGACTATGACCACATTTCTATAAGCTAAGTTTTACACAGTATCTCACTTTTTCAAGAACTGATTAGTTTCTGGGCTTTGTAGTATGTGGAGATTTCTGATTTTTTTTTTTTTTTAAATTTATTTCCTGAAAGTACTATTTCTGAGAGCACAATTAATATTTTCTCCATTTAAATACTGTTTTATAGTAACCAAAAATATAAATTAATTAATGTAAATATGTGGTGTAATGCCAGAACTCCACTAATGAGTGCTGGGGAGCTGTAACACCTCTCCCTTACTCAGTAGTGTATGAATATTTAATGGAACAGCTTGTTTTGCCATCTGCGGAAAAAACTTTATTTTAATATCCTTATAATAATGTTAATTGAGCAGTCCTTAATGAAGTAAGTTACAGATTTTTCACTTGTAGATTTGGAAAAAAAAAAAGGCTATTTCATAATCAGGCTTTTACCTCCAAAAATTCCACATATATCCCAAATGTGGATTGAGTATTTGGAATACTTTTCAAAATATCCTTTAGAAGAACATTATTAATGAATTTGAGTTCAGCCAGAAACATGCCTCAAGAAATAGGGAGAGTATTCTTGAGTTTGGTATTCCACTTGAGGTAATGGTACAACAGTCTGTGTTAATGACATTTGGTTAATGCTTCAGAAAACTTTGAACAATGGTGTCTGTGAATTTTACCATTATATTATCAATTTAGCCACTATGAAAACCTTGAAGGTTCTCAGAGATATAATACAAACAACCTGCATTACACTGGTGGTCTTCGACTTGATACCTTAACACAGTGACCTTGACATGAGCTTGGTATGAACCATGTACAATGGAAGTAACACCTATTGGTCAGTTTGCTCCTTCAGAATTAAACAGTTTGGGGTATTTTTGGTTTATGTTCAGGATATAAGTGGAGGTTTGTGTGTTTTAGATAGCAAATCTCTCTATCCTTACCAGTTGCGAGTATCCTAGTTGGGCAGGAGGAACTGTTATTTCTGGAAGGCAGAGGAACACCTCGTCCAAAACCTGTTCAGCAATAGTGGGGACAGCATGGTCACTAGGAGGCAGTCCCATCAGCTCCGTAGTGGTAAGATGCCCACTCAGCCTTGGCACAGGATGGAATACATATGCAATGGGGAATTCTTAGGTGTCTCTACTTTTCCCTCCCTCAAAATTGTTAAATAGTTGCTTGATGTGTCTTTTATTCTTACCTCACCTCTTTTCACACTGGAAGGTCAAATCAGGCAGAATGTGTCCTTCCAAGCTGATGAAAGTGAAATAATAAATGTTTCTGACCCTTGCCACATGCACCCTCTGTACTCGAGACTTTTTTTCTAGACATAGCTATATGGTGATTACCACACACAGCTGAAAAGCTGTCCTCATTTTGGAGAGATGTTTACATGTGCCTGCAGAATAGATGCTAAATATATCCTTGAGCAGCATGCATATATTTTACTGCCACTTTTTCAGCTTAAAACTAATATTGTACAAGCTATTTAAATGGATGTGATTTTAATAATTGTATGTCATTATCTAAAAAAAATCTTCTACAAACAAACCTGCATTTTGAGCCTGTGTATCTTTCACCTTCAAGTATGCAGACATTTTAATGAGAGAAGAAATACGTCACTCTGTAAGGAAGAGCTAGATTTTAGGAATTAGTAGAGGGACAACAAGCATTTTGTGCTTCACCTTTTTTCTCCAAAGTATTCAGGAGAACTTGGGTATTCAATATTCTTTACAGTCATGTGTCCTGTTGATTGAGGATACCCCACTCAGCAGGATGAGCTTGCTCTATAGAGCAGATGAAATGCTAAGTTATGCTTGAATGTCTATTAAAGCTGTTACTCATTCTTCCACTTTATATGAACCACATTAGAGGTGATTGTTTCACAAAAGTGCTTTTGAGCTGGTCATTGGGCCTAAAGATCCAAAAGGACTTCAGTACCTAAGCCCAGAATTTATATCTTTTGAATCACTGTTCATTTACCTCCTCTTTCCTGGCAGTACATAAATTACTGAAAATGCTATCCACAAGTTTTCCTGTTTTCTATAGCCTGGCATGGATGTGTGCAAGTTCTCTCCAGTCTGACAGCAGCAAAATGCTCACTACTGAGGCATGGGATGTATTCTTAAACTGGGCATGGCAACAGACCTCTTTTCTGAAGGACCTGACCCTGTAACCTTTTCAAAATAAGACTTGACAAGTTATACCTTAGAGCAAGTGCAGATAAGCAGTTAAGACAATTCTTACGTCCACTGCCTTGGATATGAAATCCCTCTCTCTTTTTCTGGGTGATTTGGGTAGGATTTCAGTTACTGCTCATTAGGAGAGCAGTTAAAAGAGTGGGCCTTGGAGTATTTAGACAGAGTCGAGAAATGCTAGTTATCAAGTGACAGCAATCATTTACCCTTCCCTTAAAGTGAAACACCTTCAATATTGAGAAGTTGACTAAGACTTGAAGGTGCTCTCCACAACTTGAAGGTGCTCTCCACAGCATTTCCTGCCAGATAATTTAGTTGCATTTCTACAAATTGCTCAGGCTTCTGCAAATGTCATCCTCGGGCCTAGGACATGTGGGTAAGGAAGATTTCAAAGTCCATGTCACCAGCTGTAAAATGGTTATGTTTCAGTGCTGCCTGTGTACAATATTATTAGGGCTTTTTGGAGTCAGGCTACAAATGCTGATAGACCATATGTGTTTTCTGGGGTCTTCCTATGGGTGCAAGAGGCCCAAACTTCTTGTAGCTTAATGTCTTTGAGGTGAAGACTTCATGTTCAAACATTATACATGGTTATAACACAAGATTAGGCTCAAGTGTGGAGTCAAGCACAGAATTTGAAATGCTTTAGCTTGCTCCCAGGCTTCTGTGCTTACGTAAAAACATAAACTCCAACACACCTCTATTTCCAAGTACTGTATGAAGTTCTCAGATACTTAAGTGTGAGTTTAGGTACTGCAAAACACTGAAGTATCTAAGTCCCTTTGTCAGTGTAGCTCTAAGTTCCTCCATTTGTATTTATATCTTTCTATCTTGTGAGCCCAAGGCATCTTTTATCCATTCACATTAAAAATAGGATTTCAACTTTATTTACTCTAATCTTCCATTCTGATACAGCTACTTTTGGCAAATATGTGTTTGCAAACCAGCATTTTTTTCCCTCTGGATATGATTTCCTTTCTTCTAAAGGATTACATGCCATTTTATTGTCACTCTCATTATCTAGGCAGTTTATTTACCACTAAACTTTATGTAGTGAACAGTGGGACACCAGAGCCTTACAAATCACTTTACATGGTCAGCTACAATTTTCATGGAGAATTCTAGAGGAATTACAGGAATGTAATAATGTATCTCCAAGTGAATAGCAAAACATTAATGTTGTTTTTCAAATGAGCAACAACTACAGAGGACTAAGTAGGCTAGCAAATAAGAACATTGAATCACTGGCAAGATTACATGAAATAGTGTGTCTTAATTTTTATTATGGGGAAAAATAGGACCTGCTGATGGATTTTTGACACACTACGCAGACATAATAGAACAGTTATATTTTCTCAGAATCTACTTTTTTAACAGCAGTAATATTCCAATATTACCTCTCCCCTTTTGGTGAATCAAGATGTGGAGAGGGTGATAGTAACATATAGAGAAAATTACTTAAAATTTACTTGCATGTTGTTATGGGTTTGTGTGGCGCGGCTTTCTTTGGTGGCAGGGGAGGGGGCTGCAGAGATGGCTCCTTTAAGAAGCTGCTGGAAAATTCCCCGGTGCCAAAATGTCGGACCCGCCTCTGGGAGG
>VYZV01008142.1:119341-133420 GCA_013401275.1 Pandion haliaetus | reverse complement strand
TGTGGGAAAAAAGGGTATCAGATTGAGAGCAAGAAAGGATAAAAATAAAGCTTTTTGTTCCTTAGATTATAATTATGGAGTGATAGAATGAATTAGAAAGGGGAAAATTCCCAAAAAAAGGAAAGCACAGTCAATCTTCAGAGAGAGGATTTATCTGTGGAAGACTCAGACAATGAAAGTAGGTAGAAAATAGTTTAAATGATCAACAACAACAACATACCAAGAACTGTCAATACTCCCCTTGAATATTTGTGGAAAGGAAGGAATGACCTAACCCGAAGACCTGGAAAACTAAATCACAGGAGGAAGAGGAGATCTGGAAAAGCTCCAAAGAGAAGAGGGTAGTCAGATATAAAATACCTATAACCTACAAAATCTGATTTTTGATAATCTGCTGTAGACTTATTAAAGCTTGTTAACACCGTGTTAGCAAGTATCAAGAAAAATGGATTTCAGTCAATGATTGTAAAATCAAATGCACAGGGTCAAAAAGATCTATGAAATGGTCATCATACATATCAACACATTACAACCATGCATATCAAGAAATCTTAAATAATAGTTACGATGTAATAAACGTTATAAAGCAAGAAATTAAGGCACAGGAAAGATTGTTACATTTTGCTAGGGAGAGTGTCTAGCTTAAAAAAGCTGTGAAAGTTGCAGTTCCATCAGCACATTTGATCTGTGCCAATAATACCCCATCATCATAGAGGCAGACTCTTACATTTGCCTCCACTGTCCAACTCCTACCTCTTCCTTTTCCCTCGATCCAGTACTTAACTAGTACTTCAGCAAGTCAATTCAAATCATTAAAGTGAACGAAAACTAACCTGGGAACAGAATAATTTTCAGTTTATTTAATCAGCTGAATCTGTTGATCGAGCAGTTAAACAAGAAACAGAGCTGGTACAAACAGTCCAGAGAAGGTAAAGAGAAATTTTGGGGTTTGTTGACAGTGAACTATCAGGTCTGCTCAACCATCAAAATGGAGCCATACTCTGAGAAAGACTAAGCTATAGATAATTTGAGATCAATAGACGTACATTATTCCATATAGACTTGAGAACTGGACACAGAGTAGAAGAGAAATACAGAGAATAAGAAGGAATAAAATGAATACATTTGAAATTAAAGTATTATGGGAAGACAAAGAACTTAAATAGTATGTGAGATAACCTAAAAAGAATTTACATGGAATCTATGAGAAATCAAATACAGGATATAGCTGAAAGTTTCGATGTCTTTAGAGTGGGGCTCAGAGTTAGGATGATAGACACCAACTAAGAATCTCTAGAAAAATTATTCCTGAGGTTTAGGCCTCTTGACTGATTCAAGGGGCAATGGAGAAATCATGTGGAGCATAACCCAATTGCTCAAAACAGCAACTGCAAGAAAATTGAACAAATATTCCCTTGGCCAGAAAAGATAACAGCAAGTTTTGAGAGAGGCTTCGCATCTAGGGTGCATGGTACCAGGAAAGAGGAGAAATAGCACACCAGAAAGGAAAGACACATCTTCTTTAAAAGCAAAAACCAGGCAGCTGATACTGTTGACATTGTAATTTGACATTACAAATCTAACCAATTGAATTAAGTAGTGTGAATGCAGTGGTTAACAAAGAGCTTAATTAGAATTAAATTATTTTGGGAGCAGCAGTGTTCAAGGGAATGTCACTGAGTGAACTTGACCTGACTTTTCAAAAAAAAATGAGTGAACGTTTTCAGTGAAATGGAACTGGAAACCAAAATGCTTGCAAATAGTTGAAGGACTAAGATATATCTGACACAGAGTGAGTGCAAAGTCAGAAAGATTGAATGCAAGGGTAAATAACCTCTAGAGACAGCAACAGCAAACTCAATAAATGTGGAGGCAGTCACAACACAAGGGCATCAGGCTGTGGAGTATCATATCTTGTGAAGAAAGCAAACATCTTGCAGAGTCCATATGATTTTCTGCAGAAATAGGAGAGATCAAAATCAGAATCTGTTCAAGAACAGAAACTGGAGAATAAAGCTCTGATTGTGAGGCAGAGACAAACTGCTATCTTACTTAATTCTCTTGGTAAATGTTCACAGAAGTCTGTAAGAGTTTGTTGCTTTTTTTTTTCTTGGTGACGCAAACAAGTGAATGAAGAATGAATTTCAAAATAAATAGTGGAACTGATTACAATGTAATTTCTGGAAGCACATACAAATATATGGTGACACACAAATAAATGGTGACTTGCTTGGCTCAAAATCAAAACAAGTCTTAATTTATACAGTAAGCATAAAAAGAACCCATGTGGTGAAGTCGTACAAGCACTCTTGTATAAGGATAAATACAATCAAAACACCTCAAAATAGTGAAACAGGAAGTTCCCTGCAAACTTGTTTTAAAGAACAGTCAGTCTGCAAATGTGGAAGATCAAAGGATAACCCAAACCTAAGAAAGTTCTTCAGGCTCACAGAGCAAACCTCCTTCAGAGGATGGCCCAGAGCAGCTAGTGTAGGTTGCTATCCTGAAACACCAGGCAGAGGACACATACTCCTTCATTATACAGAGACCCAAGCCTTTTCAAGATAAAATTGTCCTTGATGGCTAGCATTTAAGTCAGACTGACTTATCACTACAGCTTTTTTATCACATATCAGCCCAAAATATTTGAATAAAGAAATCAGGAGCTAATAGTCTTTTCTAAGAACAATTAAGGCAAAATTCTGTTCTTGGAGATTTGAAAATATTGACTAGATAAGGCCCTGATATAAGGCCCCAGCATCCTGATATAACTTTGAACTTAGCCCTGCTTGGAGCAGAAGATTAGTCTAGATGGCCCCCAAAGGTCACTTATGACCAAAATTATTCTGTGATCAAATGATTTTTTCTGGCATGGGAACCTGTGAAGAACAGATTTTAAATTCATTGATTTTAGGAAAATTAAATCAGAACATAATGCAGTTTGGAAAGAATCCAAACAAAAAAAAAAATGTTTGTTTCTGTAAGAAATGTTTTATTCAAGCTTTCCAACTAAGCTAATGCACTGCATTTCAGTCAAAAAAATGAAAGCTTCCACTCACAAAAAGACTGTCGAAGATACTTATGACATCTGGTTTTTATTCATTAACTTTTCTTCTCAGGAAAGTGCCTTAACCATCAGGCTGTAGAATATTTTGCTTTTGTATTTTCTGTTGGTTTCCATTTTCAGTAAGTGCATTTTAGACCAAGGACAGAAACCCAGGTGTTGCACCTCCCCAGGAAATGCACTAGCCATTAGACTAGAGAGCTATTACCATTAAGTTTTCTACTCTTTGCATGGATTTTGAAGAATTTTACAAAGCAGAACAATGCTACCTAAGGAGCAGTGTAATTTCAAGATGAGTTTACCACAGCATCTAAGTTCTAGGACCTTTATTGTAATAGTTCAATAGGAGAGATAGGAGCTTAACAGCTCTGTGCCTTATTTCCTTGATTTGAAAGAGTGTTGAGAACAGAGCTGTAATTCATGGCTCATTCAGTAAATAGAAGCACTCACTACAGCATTTTAATTCTGAACTGAATCTAGTCATTAGGAATGTCATTGTATGTCCTGATTTCAGCACAGAATTTCCTGGCATGGTAAGAAAGCCACATAAGAAATCAGTGTAAAGTGAGGTTACTCATGTCTTTTTAATAAACTATTGATTTGGTCACTCCCCCCACAAATAACAATGATAATTCCCTGTCAAAGTTGTATTTGTACACCCTTGTGGCCAGGGTGTACATCAGCGTGGCCAGTCACTAGAACAGGCTCCTGAGCCTGTCACAGTTCAAGGAGCTTCCGGACGATGCTCTTAGTCATATGGTTTAGTTTTAGGTAGTCCTGCAAGGAGCAGGGAGTTGGACTTGATAATCTTTATGGGTCCCTTCCAACTTGAGATATTCTATGATTTCTATGTGTGAAAATGCCCTGGATGCTATTCTGAAAAAAAATTCTTTGATGGCTTTATTTGAACATGACCAGTGTCCCCTTATTTTCAGGTGAAGGAGAAACACAGATTCATCAGTTTGTCATGTTCCCTCTTTGATCCCCATTGACTAGTATGATTGATTGCTCTTTTTCTAACAGTCTTATTTTCCCTTCATTCACTTGGAACCTAATTCAATTATAGACAACAGTAAAACATTTAGACATTTTAACATGTGTACATTTGTTCAGTGTTGTTCCTCTCAGAAGACTGATTTCTGCCATTTTCCTCAGATGAATTCCTTTTAATACCACAGGAATGCTGACTTTTTAAACTATAGCTTTATGTTGGTGCCTTTGATGCTATGTATACATAATATTTTTCATTCTCAGCATGACCCACAAAGATACTTTCAAGGATGTTGAGCCTCAGAAATGATTGTTGCCATTCTTGTGAAATTAACCACATGCAAAGTAAAAGACTATGCTTCTTATGGACAATTTATCACTTCAAAACAGAAACACACTGGGCCAAACCAACGCTGAAGTTAATTTCATTAGACTTAATGGAGTTACTCCAGGACTGACTTCAGCTAACTGTGTAAAACTATGAAGAAAAAAAAGCTTAGTGAAGTTGCATTCCCCACCATGTGAAGCTAAGTAATAACAGAACTTAACCAAAAAACATACTGCTTTGCTTAGGTTAAGATTATAAGTACATCATGATCAAATTTTCCCGTACACAACTGTAGCAGAGAAGTAAATGCATACAAAGAACAACTAGACAATTAATCACATTTAAGGCTCCTCAACATAATCTAACTTGTAAAACATGGATGATATAGATATCTCATTTAGAATTTTAAATGGTGCTGCCTTATAAGGAGATTAGATTGGTAATAATCAGGCTAGTAAAAATCAAACCTTGATTCAAGAGACAAATTAAGATAGATGTACTCTATGTCTGTGTCTAGCTGTTCTTGATGTTTGAATGAAACCAGCCATTGGAGAAAGTCCTTGCTGTGAGGAATAGAGCTCAAGACTCCAGCTTTCCCCAGCCAAATACATCAACTGGAATAAAACTAGTTTTTCTCCCATTCTGCCTTCAGGAGGGAAACAGATTGTTTCCCTCCTCTCTCCTTCCTCGAATGAATCAATAAAGCATCTTCATCTTTCTAACTACAAGGAAATACCTATGCGGGAATGTGAGGTCAGCTTGAATATCTTCAGCACTGGACCCTTTAGATGCACTGAGGTGTCCTATTCCAGGAGTCTGAAGATAATTGGTTGTGAAGGCTATGGAAGGCAGAGACAAACAGTAGAACCCAACCGAAGAAGGTATCCTATCTTATTTGAACGTATGCCTTTACCACTCTGCCACTGTCCATCAAAAGAGAAGGAAGTTTACCTCGTTTTTCCACTTCTTTGTTGGGTGCTCTAACTGCAATATTACTGTAGTAAGAAAAGGAGGACAATGCGCAAACATCATTTGAAGCTTGTGATCATCTCTGCCCTGTTAGAGCATGGTTTCTGTGAATGTCTGCCAGATTAAGCTCCACAGCAAAGCTCAGGAGGAGACCCTGGTAGGATGCAAAGAGGAGACAGGTATCACCCATCAGGCACCCTGGGACAGAGGCACTTCTCAGCAAGTGCAGCAAATCCCCTTGAAGAACAAAACTAGAGAGATAACTAAAATTTGAGGTATTTTCATTCACAATTGGATCCAACCTTAACTATTCATTCCTATCTCCCTGTCAGTGAAAAATCTCATTGGATATTTCATAGGAGAAAGGAAAGGAGATGAGGATGCTTGGGGAAGCCTCCGATTCTTGGGGTCTGTCGTAGCCCTGACTTGGTCTAGATTGTGTCTTCACTGCAGTGCAATTCTGTATCAACAGATCAACGTTAACCAATCTAAGTATGCCAAGTGAAACTATCAATCCCTGAGCAATATTCCCCTGAGGAACCTGAAGGTGAGTGTGAGTTGCAGTCCCAGCCGCAGATTCTCAGGTGGATTTTCTACTCTATCACAGTGTCCCGTGAAGTTCAGGTTATGTCATTAGCAGTAATGAGTTAGCTTCAGCTAGCTTTAAGCTCTGATGGTGGCATCAGCGAACCTTTGAGCTGTCAGTTCACTGAAAATAGCTGTATAAAATTCTGTAATATTCAGTTACTTATTCCTGTAAACATAATTTCAATTGATTTATATATTTCTAAAAAAACCCCAAAATGCTACTTCTCTTTGAATGAATTGTCCCAAAGTAGTTGGATTCTTGAGCCTTGCTTACATGACTGTTTAGCGAAAGGATCAATCTCATAAGCATAAAGGAGGAAAACAAAATGCTCGGCACTTTTCAGAAAGTATGTGGGTCAAGGAAAAAACAGTGCAGGTAGGGGAAGAAATGGCAGCAATGCAGGCAAAGGTGACTGGGGCAGAAATGGTAAAGGCAGAGACAGCAGCAGCATCTCTGACATGAGACACAGCCTGTGCATTGCAGGCAGGGGCTTTGCTGCCGGCTCCTGCCTCTGGCGTGCCTCCCTCCCTCATCTGCTGCAAGGTATCCCCGCGCAGTGTGCAGTCCCTCTTGCAGCCTGGGTGAGGAAAAAGGCAAAACCCAAAAGGAAGAAAAAAGTGCTCTTTAGTGACTTTCTGTTTTTCAGCTCTGTGTGAGATTGAGACTGAGCTTTGTCACAGACTAGTGGCCTGTGACAGTGGTCCGGGGAGAGGAGCGCTCTCCAGGCAACAAAGCACAAAGAGAGAGAAAGAGTCGCTGCAATCGAATGCGGAAGGGGATGAAATATCTGCCTTGACTGTATTGTAAAAATAACAGGGAAATATGCTTCTTAATCAGGATGACCATCTGTCTGAGATGGCTGACAGTCCTATTTTAATGTTTCCTGTGAAAAAGGCCTTGCAGGATTCTGAAGTTAATTTGACCCCCCACCTGGAGTCTACCTTATCTCTGACACTGCAAAGCCTTCCAGCATGCTCTGCTTAAACTGTCTCTACACATCACCCACCACAGAAGTTTCTTAGGTGGAAACCCTGCCACTGTTTACAGTTCACAGAAACACTATGTGAGAGTTTAGGACAGGAAGTTAAAAATGCCACTAAGCCAAATGAAACTAGAAGGGGGTTTATGTGGGCAGAAAGAAAGAAATGAGTCAGACTGATATTTTGGAAGAGTTACTCATCTGTCTAAGAACTGTTAGATCAGTCCCTTAAGAAAGCAAGTCTAATACTGCTGTGTTTTGACTTAAAATATAATGACGACAGTGGGTAAACCTGCCATCCTTTTTAGGAGTAAATGTGAGAACGTATTGAAATTCCTTTGGGGAAAAAGATGTCTAAAAAAACCACATGCATTCACCAAGAAACAGGAATGGACCACTGCCCAAAAGGAAGACAACATGAGAGCAGAGCTTTTGCTGCAACTACTTTTATGTATGTTCAACTGTCTGTGAAATAAACTGGAAAAGAGTATAAAAGCCAGCCTGGAAGATGGAAAGGGACTGGGCTGTGAGAATGTCCTCAAGGCACCACCTGAGTGTGGTCTCACAGGACTGTGAGAGTGTGTGTCAAGAAGCACCATGCTGCCATGTCCTGCAGTTGGAGAAGCAAAAACATGTGCTTTCACTATAAATATAATTCCACCAGTGGGGTCTAGTTCCACTATCAATTTTACCTTTTAAGAGAAATAACCTGAAGAATTGCAATATTTGTTTAATTACTAAAGTCAGAACAGGACAACAATTCTGCTATGATAAAAAATGCACTGAGGTATTTTCAACATCTCTAGTATTCAGTGTTTCTCTTACGTTTACATAATAGTGTTTATATTACATTTGATCAAAAATATGACAACATGCAGCTGGTATTGCATCATGTTAAGAAGTTACATTATGTATGCGACTTTGTATCAGAATAGCGGGTTTTAGTGAAGAGGCTTGAGCATGCTCACACTAAATCCACAAATGAAACTCACATGTCTTCAGGTTTGGTTCTAAACTCCAAAATCACACTGAGGCTCCTTAGCAAAAATATGAGCAGTTATGATTAATGTATTCTATACAAATGAAATCAAACAAAAATGTCATTTGGCCTGGAAATTCTGACATGCTTTTATCTGCAGCTCAAAGTACAATTAAGAAAGGGTAAGTACTCATACAATTACATTAAAATAAAATGTTTTCTGAAAATATTGATGGACAAAATCAACCATTCTTCATAAAATTCTCTGTCTCTCTCCAGATGTGATTATTTTCTTCCAAATATCCAGTAATGACATGTGATGATCTATTCAGGCATCTCTGCACTTCACAGGACTATAATGCTCTAGTAAAATGGAAGTGGCTGTGAACTGTCTTAAGATGTTAGTTATATAACCCTTGTCACTCTTGTATTTGAAAATCCTGCAGTCATTAGCATATTAACACACACCACATCTCTGATAAGAAAGATTTGCTTTCATGTTACGCATAAACTTCAGAGCAATCAAATTATTTTACTCACAGCAGATATCCTAAATCCTATGCCAAGTGGTTATTATACACTGTTACAATACCCAGGCTATAATCCATCATGGTCATGCTAGTGGATCCCACTAAGGAATCCCAGCACAGCTGATGCTATTATTCTCTTGATTCTATTTATATTGTGAGACACGTCTATTGAAGCTAATCCTCATTTTGCATTCTTCCAAACCTTTTTTGGTGTCTTAATGTTATCAAACAGTGCAGTTTTGTGATAACACTGTCAAAGAACACAAAATCCAAAGTCGTGTGGTGTCACAACATGCTAAAAATCCCAGGAAAATGAATCTCTGGGCAGCTTTTCAGGAGGATCAATCTGTGTACATTTTGCCACCTATTTTGCACTCCCATCTTCTTCTCCATTCCAGAATGGACTTTCTGTAGTTGGTGCTACTGTACTATGGACATGAGTGTTTAGAGAAGTCTTGATCATTTGAAATAAGCCAGATCTGCTAGTATTGAAATTCAACCAAGACAAGGGAGAAATAATATGGTAAGGAATCAGCTGCTCTGGGTAGGAAAAAAGGATGAAGTAAAAGCTTGGGCACCATAATAGAAAAGTAAAAGAAAACTAGAAAACTAGTTTTATAGCTAACAGCAAACAGCTGTGTCCTGTGATCCTATCAGCCCAAACGGTTGCTGGTTATCTAACAGAGGCCGTTTGGGAAGAAACTTCAAACTCATGCTTCACAGCAAGTTATCCTTGCACAACAGCCTTCAGACACAAAGAGCAGAGGGTCTCAAAGGTCTCAGCAGCATCTTTAAGGGAAAGAAAAACAGACATGGATGGCTATACTGTATTGCTGATATTGTTTGTGTACAGAAAAATTGTAAACAGGAATACGACCAAGGCTGTATTAAGTAGACAGACTAACAGCATGAGATACGTCCATAACTTTTTTATTAGTCCCTCTAGCACTCCTTCAAAGTAATAAGCAAAAACTCTATTAACCTTAAGAAATTCTCAGTTACTTTAGTATTGGTGTTATGAAGATAACATCATATTTTGCTATTGTAGAGTGACAGCATGCCATTGAACTCAATAATTATTGTCAATGTAGTATGTATCTAAGAACCCTCCCATGAGAGCTATGGGATCACAGGAGCAGAAGGGCAACATGAAGCTCTTTACGTACTCAAGGAGGTCTTGTGTAGCCCATGCAACAACCTCCAGAGAGCTGGAATCAAAGCCACAAACAGGAATTAATCACTTGCAGTGAGAAAACTCTTAAAAACACTAATCTCTTGCAAGATGCTTGAATGCCACGATGTTCTCTGAAACATTTCAGGAATGATAAACGACAAGTGAATAAATATTGTGTCAAGTGTTAGCGATTTAATACTTTGGAGCAATGTATCTTTAACAGCATACTGTTGTCACTCTACTCTTTCAGAGGTACCATTTGAGTGTATCTATTGCTGCAGTGTCTATTAATCACCCAGGAAGACTTGGCCTGAGTTGAAGTTTGACCTAGCAGTACCACAGCAGAGACCAGGTATATTCCTCTTCATGTCTACAACAAAAATTGCCAACTGACATTGTCCTAACATGAAAAAAGATTTTTTCAGAAGAAGGTGTCTGGGGAGTTATTCCTCTTGCAGTGCAATACAAAGCTGATTTATAGCCATTCAAACTCAAGGTGGTCTAAGGAGTCTTGCAAAACAGGAATTCTCTGGGCCACTCATTTCTGTTAACGTGATCTCTCTGTTAGATGCTGAGTCTATATGGGAACAGCTGATTTATTGTCAATTTTTGTTGTGCAATTCAGCATATTACACAAACTACATTCCAATAGCAAGCTCTGAGGCAGCAGTATCACTGCCTATAAACAGCTGTAAGCCACTGTGTAAGACTAAGAATAAGTTTGGGGAATAGCTATGAATGATGAGTGTAGGTAGGGTGAAAGGCATCAGTTTTCAAAGCTGGCTTAAAAAACATAGGTGCCACTATAACCTTGAAAACCTACTGCGGCTGTTTCTCATAAAAAAACCCATCTTGCTTTCCCACATATTTCCTAACAAGGGTTTTATTATATCTGCCCAGAACTAGGCTTATAGGACCATCATGGACCCCAAAAAATACATTTTAAAGTAAAAGTTGCCAGGTAACCTAATCCCAGTCTTCCACTCTGCTCTCCAGGGGCCCTGTCCCCTGAATCCAGCCAAAGGCTGTGAGGATCCAGTTGCACAGGGCTTGCTCACAGATCATTCAGTCTCTCAGTGCATCTGTAATTCACATTTCACACCTCAAAATACAGAACACGACTCATATGCAAAATCAAGTGTGGAAATGTAACAAACTGCTGCTGAAAAGGACTCTGCGATAGCACTTTCACATTTTGCCATGTACGCATGCAACTAGTTTTTCTTCTCTGTTATTAACGAGCACACCACGCTGTTAAAACGATCTTTAATAAAATCTACGACTATTATGTGGCTTTCTCAAACCATCAGACTTAACCATTTTAGCTGATAATTTTTTCTGATCCACGTGTTTCTATTGTTCTTAATTTAAATAAATCTACATTTGGGGAAGATACTTAGCCTTAAAATGAGTATTATCTGATAGGAATGAGAAAAGATAAAAAGGCAAATATAAAGTAGACACATCTGTACACAAATAACCTTATTGTCACAAACACATATTCTTATTAAATTTACATATACGGAAAAGATGTGTCCTTACTATAATCAATGAGAATTTTGTCACTGACACCTACAATACCACAATTCCACTTCTTATTATTGTGTTTGTTTCTGCTATGGTATTCATCAAAAACAGAAAATAAAAATAAGCAAAGGAATAGTATATCTAATTGTTAAGCAAGTACTGTGTAGACATATCATTACTTCTAACTTTGGGTAAATTTATATGACCACAAAGTGACAAATTGTACAGATGCAGCCACAAATTACTGATTAGCAGCAAATTACAGTGACACTGTAGTCTTCAGCTACACCTGACTGAGTATTGTGAGCTCACATATTTGAGCCATGACGAATTAAGATGGAATACAATTATACTGTATGAAGCTGTGATCCACTCAAGTGAATGAAGGGAGCAGAATAAGAAAATTCCAAAGAAAAACTAGTCACAATGTGGATACCTATTTGCACATACAAAACCTACACCAGCCTTATTATGATTTATTTGTTCCTAAAGGTGTGTAAGCCGTTTGGATAGCACTGGCTCACACAGAGAGAAGACTGAACCTCAAAAAGGATACACAGACTGCATAGTCTCCCTGCTGCTTAGAGAGGGTTGTGGATAGTTCTGAGCACTATAATGTGGCCCCAAGTTAAATAAAAAACAGTGGGAATCCTCCTTGTCCTTTTGTCCTTGAGACAAAACAAGAGCTGGTTCTTAATGTTAGACTCAAGCAAAATTCCAGTGCTTTCAATGGGAGTTTTGTCTGACTAGCGTGCATGGCATTGTTCCAAGAAGGATGGGGAGCACAAAGGTGAAGACCATGAAGTGATATCACCCTCCTGCAGAATGGTGTATGCTGTAGAAGACAAAGGGGTATGTATTTGGATGTTACGGTAACCAAGTCGTTCCATCAACAGAAGTTTTTATGTTCTGGAGAAGCTGACCCCATCCTCTATATGCATAAAAATTAGTAATAGATGTGAGGGCTCAAATGACATGGGCTCGGTCAGGTCAATCCATTTATTACTGCTGATGTAATGGGGCATCCCAGTCTGAGAGCCGAGGGGATTTTGGTGTGTTCTCTTCAGAGCATCCTCTTACTGTGCCTTTGCTTCCCAGTCTGAAGTCTGGACACCCTGCCAGCTTTTTTACATGCACGTCTCTCTGCATCCGCACCTTCCCTTTGCCTCAGGACATTTCTGTTTAGATTTAAGATGAACAGAGAGAAATGGAATACATATCTTTTCCACAGTCTTTAATTGTATTTTATTTTTTTGTAATTATTATTAAAATATCTCAAAGCTCTGTTTTTTCATATAATATTGCTCATTTGATAAGATGAAGCACTGTATTCTATGAGCTCTTGACTTTTATGTCATCTGAGATTGAAAATACAATGTTAAATACATTAAATATTCACAAAGGAAGTCAAATAGGGTCATGTAAAGTGCCATACATTAATCATACATGCGTGGTATTCCCTTGTTAAATGATACAGTTCAGCTCCATATTTTCTGACAAATGAGGTCAAGATGTTGTTTGCCATTAGAAACAAATTAGAGGAAATTCGTCACACTTTCTTAATGAAGAAAGGTAAACTTTTGGAAATGATAATGCAAAGAAAAGTAAAACTATGGAGAATGAAACCAAATTTCTTAAAAAAAAAAAATGTTTCTAAAAGGTAAGTGTGATTAGTCACAAAATTCACTTGGCTCACATCCTCATAATGTCACCAATCAATAAGGTTACACCATGGATAAGAATCAGTGTCTTATAGCAGTGAGAGATAAGAGGAAAACAATGAGCAAGTGATTACTGTTGTCAAATTCTGCCATCATTTGAGCTATTTTGCTTTAGTATTAAGTACTAGTGGGATCAAATGAAAGAAAAGACCTTTCAACACTTAGCTGTACTAGACATTTCTGAAAATCAGGTGGTTTTGACATGTCAGCATGAGCAGAAAAAGATTTTACATACCTCAGCAGAGTTTAAATGCTTCTGTGACCAGAGAAGATAATATGAAGAGATGGCTCTGCATCTTTAAAGTCCAAAGTAAAACAAGGCAAGACCCAAGACAGAGTCAGGAATGATTCTAGTGTTATGGTTGCTGTGTCCATGTGGAGTTGGGCAGCAGGAGCTGAGGAGCATCAGCAGTTGATACACCCCTTGTGAAGCCCATGCCAGGTCAGAAGCTGGAGACTGCCTTTTCCCAGCACCCAGGAGAGAGTGAGAGGTTGCAAATGGGTTGGGGGAAAGAGCTATGCCCCACACTTGTCCCTACACCTCAGCCTACTGAAGCAGCCACCCCTTCTGGCAAGTATTTCGTCTACTCCCATTACAGTCAAATTCCACAACACTCCCATTACAGAGACACTTTCTTTCACACACGTTTATTTTTTTGGCGGTTTCATTTTATGGACAACCAAAATGCTTCACAGCACAACTCACTTTAGTAAGCCAAGAGAAGCTAACTCAGTCATGCTATCCTAACAACCATCTTCATCCAAAAATGCAAGTAGGGGAGTGTCTTCACAGAAGTGTGTTATGGGTTTGTGTGGCACAGTTTTCTTTGGTAGTGGGGGAGGAGGCTGCAGAGGTGGCTCCTGTAAGAAGCTGCTAGAAGCTCCCCCGGCTCCAAAGAGTCGGACCTGCCTCTGGCCCAGGCTGACCCCATCAGTGACGGTGGTAGCGCCTCTGGAAGAACAGATTTAAGAAAGGGAATGGGCAGTGTGGCAGTTGGGAAACCTGAGAGGAACATCTCTGCCAATACTGGAGTCAGTGAAGAAGGAGGGGGAGGAGGGGCGCCTGAGGAGGCTGATGGCCCTGCAGCCCGTGGTGAGACGGCAGGCTGTCCCCCTGCAGCCCATGGAGGTGAACGGTGGAGCAGAGGCTCCTGAAGATGGCCGTGCCTCCATGGTAAAAACCGGGCTGAAGCAGTGTGAGACTGGAGAGCAGCCCACGGAAAGGACCC
>VYZV01008142.1:57636-119132 GCA_013401275.1 Pandion haliaetus | reverse complement strand
TGTGTCGCGACCCCGGAGCCTGCCTTTGGATTTTCTCCTCATCCCAACGTGGCCAGATGCGGGGGTGGGGAGTGAGCGAGCGGCTGCGTGGTGCTTTGTTACCGGCTGGACTGAAACCAAAACCATGACAAAGTGTTACTTTTTTTTTCATTAAATGAAAATAATTGTGAATATTACCACTTCCTTGGACAAATGAATTTTTTTATTTCCTTAAAAATAGATATTTAATAGGGTTGCTTAGTGCAGTAATAAAAATTAGCAATTTTTTTATACCTTATTGAAAAACATTTTGAACACTTTATAAAAGTGTAGGATGGTCCTTAATTATATTTTCCATTAAAAAAGAAGGTTGTTCAGGCAGACTCTGTGTGTACATAAGTATGTCTTTCATAGGTGCTCTGGCTGATAAGAAGCATGAGCATACACCTCACCTGTCATCAGAAAACTCTTGCAGTACCTCTTGTAAGTGGCCCCACCATGGGAGAAACTTTAGCTAGAGGCTATTCCTCTTTAGAAACCAAAAAAACAAGAGACAGAAATCCATAGGGAATCAGGCTCTAGCTGTTGTGCTCACAGAACTACATCTTTCTTGACTTGCCTTGCCTTTTCATTTTCCTTATAAAAGCAAATTGCATATTTTTCTCCCATATTCCTCATTACTGCTTGGCCAATCTGGCAAACTTGCCTGACACCTCTGGTATGCCCCACACTCGGCATTTCTTAGAGTACTTCTTTAGAAGACAGCTGTTATTGCCCTTCATGTCCATTATTTGGAGCATTGTTTGGAAAAAGATCTCCCAGGACACAAAGAGGAGATCATGAGGTTTTCCTGTTCCAGCAGAACAGAGTGAGCTGCAGTCATTTTGTACAGGTGTCTGTAGGATGGTAGCTCTTCCAGCTCTCCCAAACAAGGTTTTTCTTCGGCTCACCGAAAATCTGCCAAAAAGTCATGAGGCTGGCAAGATGAGCACACACATGGAAAAAGAACTTCATATCTCTGCATTGTTGCTCTAGGAACCAGTAGTACACTTTTGGCATTTATTTGCAGCAGTTATGCCACTTGCTGCCCTTCAGTTCGTAGCATGGAGCGGTCTCAGAGCACAACAAATGGATTCCTCTCAAACATAACTAAACCAAAAGATATGCTCCAGGAGATCAAATAACACACTCCAACTAGAATGAGTTTTCAGTCCACAGGAGCAGATGAGAGCTAGTCCAAAATAAACTCCTCCAAAACATGCATAGTATGGACGCAGGATCCTTGTCACCAACTGTTTTGCCCTACAGATAAGGTCTGTTAGATGCACTATTTACCAAAGTGGATATAGCCACAATAAAGACAGGAAACAACTGCTAGGAGTTAAGAAGGATGAGGCCTTCTGACATGGTAAAACAGTGGGCTTCAGCATAGGATGTTTGCACTGGTTTGAAGTGAAGGAACTTCCACAGATGCAGACATTTCTCTCAGGAAGAAAAATATGCCTGCATGTCTAATGGCTTTGAGGTCGTCTGTCCTGGTTTCAGCTGGGATAGAGTAAATTTTCTTCCTAGTAGCTGGTATAGTGCTGTGTTCTGGATTTAGGAGGTGAATAATGTTAATAACTCAGGGATTTTATAGCTGTTGCTGAGCAGCGCTTACACAGAGCCAAGGGCTTTTCTGCTTCTCACCCCACCCCACCAGTGAGCAGGCTGGGGGGGCACAAGGACTTGGGAGGGGACACAGCCAGGACAGCTGACCCCAACTGACCCAAGGGATATTCCAGACCATATGGCATCATGCTCAGCGTATAGAGTTGGGGGAAGAAGAAGGAAGGGAGGGGCATTCAGAGTGATGGCATTTGTCTTCCCAAGTCAGTGTTAGGCGTGATGGAGCCCTGCTTTCCTGGAGATGGCTGAACACCTGACTGCCCAAGGGAAGTGGGGAATGAATTTCTTGTTTTGCTTTTGTGCGCGGCTTTTGCTTTACCTATTAAACTGTCTTTATCTCAGCCCACTTTCACCCTTCTGATTCTCTCCCCCATCCCACCAGTGGGGAGTGAGCAAGCAGCTGCATGGGGCTTTGTTGACGGCTGGGGTTAAACCACAACATCATCATATAAGAGATACTCCATCAGAACAAATTTTTGCTATTTGCGTTTTCAGATTGCTTAGAGACCATATTTGTGTCTCCTTTATGTATTATAGGGCAGCACAACAGGAACACCAAACTGCTATTTTTTTTGCATCATTAGCTCTCTAATTTTACTCTGAGAATACAACACTGTATTATCCTTCATAAAAACACATACTACTTTCATCAGTCTTTCCTCAGGGCTTGATGCAATCTTCCAATAGCTTTCTGCATGGAACTGGATCAGGCCTTCATAGATGAAGCAAAAAGCCTGCCAAAGTCTGAGGGAGACATCCCTGAGGAAGAACTGCAGGATTTCAGCCACGTACAATCACAGTATTGCTCATCTTTTAAATCTTGCCATACATACTGGTTTTAATTCCCCTTTTTTTTTTCCAGTTTTATTTGTTCATATTTTATTGCTTTTGAATAGAACTTTAAATGCTTTGAAAAGACACTCATAAAATATATAGAAGTTATTATCACCTGTGCTATTTATTATTATGTTATAGCCTCATGACAGTTCTCCCACCCATACATCATCCTTTACACTACATCTTTGCAATATCACTTTGAATATCCCTGTGCATTTGAGTTACCCTTTCCATAAGAGATTAAACTTTCAGATTACACTGCCTGTCTTTGCACTTCAAAATCTAAGTACATTTGAAAATTCCCTGTTCTAAAGCCAACAGTGGTTGTGAAAACCTCAGTGACTGATATGTTTATCTCTAATACAATTTTGTTTATAGTACTACGTTACTCCTTCACCAGAAAGTCAAGTTAGCCTCATTTAAACCAGTAGTTTCATTGAAGTACTCTGGATTTCCTTCATTTCCTGCAGAATTTTCCTTTCTGAAGATTTTTGAGACAGCATGTAATTCTTCAGTCTTCAATGGATTCTGCAGAACACACAGATCACCTGATCAAAGAGAAACAAATAAAAAGTACGTACACAGAGATAGATTCAAGTCAATCGGTAAAGTAACTTTATATTGAAGTTTGCAAAACCTTCCTTCTACACTATCTACTATGATGAGATGTTTACATAAAGCAGGAAGTTCCAAAAAATCTTTCCATTTACAGCCTCATCTTTATTTCAGCAATAAACAAGTTGAAGTATGTTACATGGTGTGACTGATGTTTTGTATCAGTACTATTTATAAAAGCCTTTTTTCTTTTAAAAGTTGCAGGTGACTACCCTGTTCTCCCTCTCTGTCTCTGAAGAGGTGGAGTCATCTGTCACCCTTCACTATCAACGCACAGCCACTAACTGACAGGTGAAATTGTTTGAATATCTCAGACAAAATCCCCAGTAGTCACTCACAATTTGGATCAATCATATGTGCATTTGAAGGTACAGACTGATAACAGGGAAATTGTTGAGGTTCAATGTCATTGTGCATGAGCTTCCTATCCTGCTTCCCTTTTATCAAGCTATTAAACTCTGTAAGAAAATGGCTACTAAAGCAACATTTCTCTGTTGGCTTGAAGTCTATTCTGAAGGTCAGGGTAGTTTTGGATGTGTTTCTGACTACATTTGACCATATATTGGCATATATGACATGTATTGACCCCAAAAACCCTAGGCTGCATCTTTACTAGCTAACCAAGCATGGCCAGGGCACAGCCCAACCACTACTACATGAGCTTTTAAATCACTAGCACAGACCCTGGGCACAGTTTTGATTTGAGCCAACTACAACTCTCCCAGATAATTTTTTGTAGAGAAGTGGGAGATAACACAGGCCAGGACCATTCCCAATAGGCACTTTGAATGCAATCACCCTGTTTTAGGGAGCTGGGAGAGATTAGCTATGGCGATGTGAAATGTGTGAAGCCAATTGACTTCAGAACTGACGGGCAGTGCCTGACCTGTTTTAGTTACTAGTGTAGAGGTAATTAACCTGTTCTTGACAATAAAGTAGCAGAAAATGCCGGCAGACAGTTTACCATCAGTATGAGCACAGAATCCTGTCAATAGTAGAAGAGATACCTAAAATTATTAGTAAACTCAACCCAAATGTAGCTTTCTTTAACTTCCATATTACAGATAGGCAGGCAATATCATGTAGGCAGTCTGTTTCCTTCTCTTTTAAATACAGTTCCTCTTGGCTAAGTGTATTTTTCTCCCAAAGCCTGTCCATATGTATGCAACAGTTAATTAAAGCTTTGTCCAGAGAAAAATCTTCCCATGTCCTTGGATACTTATTTCTACTAGTTTGAATGGAAACAAACTGTTCATTGTAGGGTGGACAGAGAATTCTTAGAACCTGCTTCAGTTGATCTAATAGCCTGAGCATGAAAGCATTTGTGAGAGAACCGAATACTAAATAGTAAGGGTGACAAAGACCATCAGCTTTCAGACCTAACTATCCAGAAGAACGCACAGAATGCAAGAGATGGAAAATTCAAAAAAGATAAATTCAGAGGACGTTTTTGTGAAAGTGCCAAGGAGCATTTTGACCTTTCCCTGCATTATTTCCCTGGTAAAATAAGTAGCACTGCACAAAATCCCTGGTGCTGTCATACACTACTAATGGCAAGGCTGCAATTTCTAATGAAACCCCCTATACTTTTTTACAGTGTACTTTTCAATATTTCATCCACATAAAATAAGGTCAACAATAACTACTGGTGAGGAGAACAACATGAGTAAAAGAAAAATGCAGATAATGAAAAGCATACATTAATCCATTTGTAAGAACATATTTAATATCTTCAACTTTGGCAGACAGGTGAGTAGGTTTCTGTAAAAAGCTGGCACGGCTTTAAAATAGCAGTGGGTAAAATGGTATGTGCGGTGCATCACACAGTTTGTGGTGAGACAAGCAGAGCTTATCCACGGGTGACTCTGCTTCATGAATCAGGAAGTCAGTGTGTCATTCTCTTCTAGCAAGCTTAGAATGATCATCACATAAAAGACAAAAAACAGGTCCAAGGGTCTCCTTTTTCCTTTTTTCTTTCTATCTTTAGCAGGGCTGAGGCTTCTTCCAGGAGAACAAAGGTTTCAGCAGCCAACTCAGCCAAAGCATCTTCTGCAGAGATCCCTGTGCCAGCCAGGGCACCCCCACGAGAGAAGACCCGCCTACCCAAAACTAGTGCTGACACTATGGCTCCATTCAGAAGCTGCATAGGATTACCCATCTCCCTGTTACAAGGACATGAGCTTCTGTGGGGCTGACAAAGATTTCCTCAGAAAAAAAACTCAAAAAACAATGGTCTTTCTTTGGTGTTGAAAGAAGAACTTCCCTCAACTCAGCTGCATAGGCTGGTGATATGGCCAGGAGTTTTATATACTCTGCCTTGTGGCTAATCCAGGCCTACTATCAAGAGTGGGCTTTATTTTACAACCAGAGTTTCCAGAGCTGGGAAATCCACAGGTAAGAATAGGACGTAAACAAAGGCAGAATTATCTCCTGGAAAGGAGTGGAAATGTGTTTCTAGTCATTATACATAATGACTTTTAATTTCCTGGAAAAAAAAAAAGCGCTTTTTCAATCTCTCTTGAGTTTGAATTTGAGACCACGCATACTAGGTAGAGTGAAAAACACTGAGGAGAATGGTTATGAAGTTACGGTTTAAAAGATAACAAATCCTGTATTTTTTCCACATGATACAGTTTTCTAGCCTTACTCCAAACTGAAAAGCATTTCACAAGGGCTGCCAGGACATTGGTCTATGATAGAACCAAGCAGCATTTTAGGACACGTGTCCTGGGAGAAGGTAAGTGTCCTCATGTGTTTGTTCAAAGCAGCAGGTTTATGGTTAAGTAGCAATTGGAACAGGTTTTAAAAACATAGACAAAAAGAAATTTGATTCTTACAAAGAAACAAAGTCTTATTCACTTCTGACAAAAAGAGATCTCCTTGAATTTTTTTTAACAGATGTAACATCAACCATGGCGTCCTGGCCAGTTTCCAATTCAGCTAATTACAAAATACCTAACTAAATGTTCCCTCAGCTTCAAAAGTATTATTTACTACTAAATTTAAATTGGTTAGTAGTATTTTGTGTCCTTTCACGCAGCTGCTGCAGTCTGTTTTAGGAATCAAAAATGGTTTTAGCTAATTCAGTTGTGTATCATATTTACAAAGCATTTTCATATTTCTTACCAAAAAAACACTAAAAAAGTCCATAATCTTTTTTCTTTTTCAATTAGTAAATTAAAAAAAAAGTGGTAAAATAAAATATAGTAAGAAAAGCAGAGAGAATAACCATTTCATTCCCTCACATGCTATCTGGTCAAAGACCATTGCAGAAATAGCTGAATTTTACAGAAAGAATTTGGTCAAAACTAGGTGCTTGGTTGAAACAAGGTATATATTAAGAACCTTGGGGTTTTTTTTTTCTTCCACTACACTTTATGCAGGCACTTGAGTCTGCAGACTTTATGTTAACAGAGTTGAGCTCAAAAGCACTCTTAAAGTATGCACTATAGCAATAAACTGTACATAGATCATAATTTTGAAATCTTCAGAGTCAAATCCAGTCTTTCCATTTCAAGCTTATTTCTGTCCTCAAATGCTGGGGTAGTAAATGCAATCTCAGTGCTTTCAATCCATCTCAGACTGAGAGGCATCAGAAAGAGTAGTTTGAAATCAAAGATGATACTTCCTCAACCTACCCCACTTCAAATACAACACAAACTATTTTCAAAAGGCTTTTACAGACCTACTGACATTTAACAGGGATTGGGTTCCATGCCCAGAGCAAAATTTGCCACTAATGACACTAAAGAGCTCAAGCAGGATACTCTGCTCTCCCTACATGTGAAAATATACTTACAGGGACACAAAACTGAATCAAAATAAGGCAGAAAACTTTAATAGGAGCATAACTTAAAACAAGATGACGTGCAAAAAAGAACATAAAAAATATTTTGGATAACACATAGGACAGTTCATTATTTCATGCAGAAGAATATTCAGTGAATAACAAACATTGGCTCTTATTTTTCCCACATCAACCACATCAGACACAACTACTGTGTTCCCTCAGTCTTTCTTTGTCTGTGTAACTCCTTCTGACCACTTTACTATTCTGAGTAAGCAAAGTATAACATAATCAAGGACAAAGAAGATTGTATATTGAGTGACCATGGCACAGGCATATAGTTACAATTACATTTCAACACAGGACAATGTGCCATATCAGTAAGTGCTCATGCTGAAGCTTCCTCGCCCTCCCCTTCAGCAGTAAGCCAACAGCTGAATATGGTCCAAGAGCATCAACCAAATGATCACACTTTGAGAAAAGTCTCCCTCATGGAAGACAAGCAAATGCTATGATAAACAGGAACATGCCATTGCACAGTGACAAAGGGTGAAATTGGATGTTATTACTGAAGATATATAACTTCCATACATCATCAAGGATGCTACAGTTTCTATAATACAACCTTGCTGCTCTTATTAGAGAGTGCAACAAATATTCTTTGTAATCTTTTGTGTAGAAATGTTGACAAGTCACAATATGCTAGTTTTTTACAAAATGCATGAGCAAAACCATTCATGGTTTTGATATACTTCACATTATTCTCATTCACTGATAAATGCAAGGTGAAGACAACAGGACCCTTTTTTAATTACAAGTTGTTCATTGATTTGTTTTATAGAGCACCAAGAAAGCCTGGCAAATGGGGGAGAGTGGGAAGTAGAACTTCAGTTCCAGTTAGCCAAAGCAAACAAAACAGAGCTGAAGGTTGAATTCTACTTTCTGTCCAGCTCCACTGGTGAAAAACATACAGAAGAAGCAGTTGGATATACTTATAGATGGCGAACACCTTTGAGATGTTCATTGAGGTGTTTATCTGTTCCACTGCTGGTAGATTAATTTGTTGTACTTTTGATGTGTGTGGGGGTGTGTGTTCCAAATTTTGAAAATCCCACAACCCTCTGACAATAATATTTGCTTGTAATTTATTATTTTTAGTCCTCTTCTGAAATTACTCATCCCTTCAAGCATCACTTAACATTCTCAAAACACATCCACTATCTTAAAGAGAAAAAGATTTGATATATTTGGTCTGATTTTCCACTGCTTGTACAGGGAGATAGAGGGAATCCAAATGAAAGAGAGTAAAACATTGCTGCACTAACTTGTTGGCACTTTTCCATGTGTTTTTTTGTACACTCACTCACATACATTTCATTGCCAGCAGAGAATCAGACCCAACATAATCCACAGTCCATTTCTACAAGACGTGGTGGATGGACCTAACAGCTCATTGCTGACAGAAAGTGTAGATCCCACCTCCTCCCACATGTGTTTTCCACGTACGTTCCTGGCTATGCAATACTGCCACTCACCTTTTGCCAACTGCAGTGTTCTTCAGATGCCACCATCAGTCAATTCACCTCCCTGACTTGGAAGAAAATAGCTAGAAAATTGGATAATTCTTTTTTCCATTAAATGGTTGAATTGGCTCAAGGAAAGAGGTAAATGGTGAGACAAAGCAGTGAGGACAAGACTGTGAGAGGGAAGAACAAGAAAGGAAGGCACAGTGGGGAGGAGGAGGGAGCAAGACCTTCTCCTGTGGCAGCAGCAAACTGTTAGATTAGCAGTGCCGCTTGTTGGCTTGTGACCAAAAACTTTACCTTTGCAGCACCAAATAAGCAGTTATGCCACATTGTTAGATGCAAAAGACAGGGCCAAAATTGTTCTTCCTAGGCACTTGGAAAAGTGAGTGCACCCTGGGAAAGCAAAGGCACATACCTAGTTAATACTTTGAAGAATTGGGATCTAATTCATTTTAGCTAACGGGGGTGGAGGGGGGAGATTGTTTCTCCTCTTAAGTTAAGTAACTGTTAACAACATTCCTTCTGCTGAGAGGTTAAAATTTAGATGATTTATCACCAGCACATGATGTTACTATTTGCAAACATAATCATTTCTAAACTAGAGATTAGCCTGATCCAGTTTAAGACCATAACTCCTTGGGAGCTGCACATTCCTAAATATTAGACTTTTCTTTGCATTTTTATTTTCTTTTCACTTATCCTCAACATTGAGCAAAGGAATTAACTTGCTTGAATAAAGGCAGTAGGAGGTTTTGGTAGAATATAACTTTATTACTCATTGTAGCAATCACTTGATTAAATCATTTGCAAGACAGACCTCTTGATAAAATACTGTTTACTTACCCCTGTACTGAAAACAGCTGGGTCCCAATCACTGCAGGGTTGATTCAGCCATTCAGCCTCCAAGAAAAGATAAATTATCTTTGAGGTAATTTGGAAAAGACACCGCAAAACTGAAGTTCTTTGGAATTTCACAATCATCTTTTATGGAAACGGAAACATTTGCTGTGCGATTCATCTGAAATTTGAAGTACTGGTAAAATACTGCAGAGATAACTTTACATGGAGGCACTAGGACTGGCACTGCCCGCTTGTTACTTGTAGACAAGGTCAACCCTCACTCATTGGTAAGGTTCACATACATTAAGGCAGCCTGAATTTCTGCAGGTGTTATAGAGCTGGCTACCTCCTACAACTGAATCATATCTTACCTCTGCACAAGAACTAAGCTTGCCTAAAGAATCATTGGGTGATTTGTTCCCTTAGGCTCCCTGAAGACAGCCTACGCAGAGCTCCCACCCGCAAGGAAATTTCTGCGGGCACAGGCCTCTCCGATGCAGGTAGGTTACTGGTGGCTTGGGCCATGCAGTGTTGGGCTGAGCAGTCGGTCTGAGGCAGCTGGGCTGGGGTGTTAAGGAGCACGGGAAGAGGTGGGAGAGGAAGCAGCAAATGCTGGAGGACAGCTTAGAGAAAGTGGGTGTTGGGAGTGGGATAGCAGAAGAAAAGGGAAGTACACATAGAGTTACTGTATATTTGACTAACACAGAGATGATTCATTTTCTGCTGGTTTAAATATAGTAAATTCATTCGCCATGTGACTCTGACACACTACTATTACTATCATTATTATTGTTATTGCTACTGTTATTATTCTTTCAATTTTATTATAGTCATAATTTCCATATTCATTCTCATTTATGTCCCTATGTTTTCAGGCGAAATCACATTAACAGTGTGCCAGTGGGGTGTGGGACATGACAACTAACTCACGTCCGGAAAGCTAGAGACAGACCAGGTATCAGTGTTTGGATCATGGCACCTAACAACAGCCTCTGAGGATATTGCTTTAAAAAACAGATCCAAGACTTTCAGCAAGGCTGTAAGGGCCAGGGGAGGGAGGAGGGCAGAGGGCAGGATTTGTCTCCCCCTTCATTCCCCTGACCCACTCACAGAAAGCAGGAGAGGCTTTGCCTTGCCCAGAGAGGAACAGCACCTCTGAAATCTTCCTTAGCAGATGCTGTTAAGACTCCCTCCCCACCCCTGAGAGCAGGTGCCTTCTGCATAAGGTCAGAGGGGTCTGCAATAGCTAAGGCAGCACCAGACTTACATGGCACTTGAAATTTTAGGTTGGTGGTTTGCCCAAAGCTACAGTGAGTCAGCAGACTAACAATCCTGATTCCCAGGCCAGTTTGCAGTATTCGGGGTTAAAGACAGTGATGCATGAAAACTCACTACCAACCAAAAAGTGTAATACAGAGGAGAAAAAAAATTGTCAGCTAGGGTTAGCTTTTAGCATTAACTCTCTGTGGTCTTTGGCTTGCTTTGACTCCTCACTTTTGTTCTTTCTATAAAGAGACCAAAAAACAAGCAATCATGGAAATTTTACTGAGATGTTATCACTCTTCTTTTTTTGAGAGAGAGTGTTGGCGAGGTGACATCTTTCAGTCCCTCCAGACATGTTTGAGATGATACAAATCAGCATCATTCTGTTACACTGATAAAGCCAGGAGGATCACATTGAACAACAGGCTTCAGTCTCCTGTTGGAAGTGCTGAAATACTTTCTATTTGCCTTCTAAAAACACTTTCTTGCTGCTCAATTTAGTATTTTCTAGGTGACCAGATCAGGAAAAGTAAAAGTCTGTGATGTTTTCTAGGACTGCTTACAGAGGGATATAGCTGATTTTTCCACATCATGTCAGCTGTAAAACATTTAATTTGGTAATTTAGTGCTAAAACTGTCTAGCTGCACCACTTCACCTGCCAGATCGCAGCTTAAAGGAGAGAAAGCAAATGTGATGTGGACACTGCAGACTTTCAGTATCAGCCTGCATGGTAAAAGGCTTGACCCATTTCTTCTGAATTAGATTTCTCTATTCTTATTGAGAGATTCTCATGGACACTTTGTGAGTATCTATGTATTAAAATCTCACTAGAGTCTTCTATTCTAATTCCCACTATTCCCACTAGGCTCCTGGCAGTAAGTACACCTTAAATAAAATCAGAAACAGGAATTACTCTTTCTTGACTTATTACATTGGTTATGTCAAGAGCAAAGGAATATTCAAGTTCGTGTACTGCAACTAACAAGCAAAAGAGCAATTTGTTTAATTTTTCTGTGCTTTCAGACTTGCCAAGCACCCTCACCATAACCAGCAAAGTACACTTAGAGGTGCTGATTGACACTTAAAATAAATTCAAATTGACCATTATTCTGGTGATGATCTATCCCCAAAAGAACCTGATCTTTCCTATCCCAATTGACAGTAGTTAAATCACTCCCAGGAATTAAATTTTTGAAAGGAACTTTTTCTTTTCCTTGTATGAATTCCAATTGAAATATAAACCTGGCCTCCTTTGGTTGATTGACAGTAAATAAAAGCAAGCCCTTGCATTCAGAAACAGACTGCATACTAAAAGCAATTTTGGAATGACAGAAAATCAAATCAGCAAAGAAAAAAAAATACTTTCATCTTGACTGAGCTGTCCTGCTCATATACTGTACTATGTTAGATTAATCCACATTATCTGTAATTTAATTGCTCCTGCAAGAGGTTTGACACTTACTTCCACTGTTACAGTCTCTACTAAATGGTAGAGACTACCCACACTAGGTTTGTCTGAACGAAATCAACCTATGCTAAGACTTTCAAGGGGATTGTATATAAATTAAGATTACAGCATAGTTAATTCCACTTAATGAGAATTTCCCATAGCGTTTTAAAAAAAATAAAGTCATTTTCAGAGAGCTTAGTGTCTTTGGAACATCCACAAAGAGGGTCAAAAATAGAGCTGTGAACTAAGATGCTTTGTCCAAGGTAACTCAGCTACTTATAAAACCTTGATGTTTTTACTCTGGGCTAATAGGATTATATAAGTAGAACTACTTAATAACACTTTAGGACAAAGCACATACAGATTCATAATATTTTCTCATTGATTATAAAACTTTCTCATTTTCAGCCATCTGATTTTTAAATGTTTGTATTTCCAAGTAGAAGACTGATGTGTCTAAACCCAGGTGCTTTTGTTTTCTTGTTTATCAAGACAAGGAAATTTCCTTTGAAGGCAGCTGCTCAAGTGAACCTGCAGGGCTTACTCTAAAAGCTGCTCTAATTTTATCTCCCTTCAGAGATATGAAGATTGGGCAATATCCCCTTCATTTCAAAGCATTGCCCAAGGCCCAGGAACACAGGGTCCCACAATAATCACTGGAAATTACGTAGCTAAAACTCCATGTGGTATTTTCAGCCTTCCTTCAGCTAAGTGACCCATCTTAAAAGAACATATAATTTCACTGGGGCCTTCTGAGCTGGGAGAATATTGTGAAAGCCAATGACATCAGATAAAAATATCTGGTACCTAGAGTCCTTCTGAGAAACACTGTGGGAACAATGTGGTTGAATTACCTCTGGCATTTTTGTCTTAATAAGTATCTGCAACGAATAAGTGCAAATGGTCCAGGATGCTATCATTTCTTTTATAACAGTGAGGATATCATTTACCCTAAGAGGTAAGATGGTTAGATCAAAGCCCATCACTAAAATTTCAATTCTGTGAGTATAACAGCAGCTTTGGGTCAATGTTCTTCATTGGCAAAGAGAGGGAGAATCAGATTAAAGTATATGATAATAGATTTCCTAGATTCATGGATAAATAAAGCCAAAAAAGACCAATGTGATGTGATCTGACCTCCTAAGCAACATAGGCCAAATGTTTCCTCTGGATTCATATTTTTTTAACTAGAGCGTATATTTAAAAAAAAAAAAACAGCCTGCCTTGACTCACTCTTTAGACCTTGTGAAGTATATCAACGCTGTTAAAAATGGGGGCTTTATCAAATCTAACTATATTTAACTTATATCCTTGTTTTATGGGTTGGAAAAGCCTTTTACTACCAGCTTTTCAACCCTTCATAACTCACAAAGTGTAAGGAAGATACTCATAACCTCTCTTGGACATCCTAACTGGGTTGAGCAGTGTGAGCATTTCATATAAGGCAGGTTTTCCAGTCCTTTAATCATGTCTATGGCTTCAATGCATCTCCACACATCTGTCTGTCACCTTAGCACCAAGTTTGGGTGCTTCCCCACTCCAGCTCAAAAATGTCCTGTTTATACATACAGAAATGGCAGAAGCCTTTTGGATGCAAAATTTCACTGGCCGCTTCTGGAAGATAGAAGTTGTGTTTTTATTCTGTATCTCTGCAGCATCATGCAGTCCTTGTTGAAGGCAGGTGTTCCTATGCAATACGTCAAATAGAAATTATAATCATAATACTAGCAAAACAAAAAAATACTATTCTGCTGATCATAACTTTCTTGTCCTTTTCAGGTTCTTATAGACAAGACGTATCTTCTTTCTTGCTACCATTTTTTCCTATTTGACCTAACTAAAACATACTGGCTTATGTTTTTCTGTAACAGTGACTAATTCTCTTCTTAATTTATCATTCTTCCCCTAAACTTTGTACCTTTTGTAAGCTCAATCAGTAATTATGTTTTCCTTCCAGGTTCTTTATAAAAACATTAAATATTGTAGGAAAACCAGTGATCTCTTCAGAACCCTGCATCTGTTCATTGATGGTTCCCTGTTTACAGCTGTATTTTGAGATTTGATACGCCTCCAAATTTTAGTTTCTTTTAATACATGCCATGTTGATTTTATTTTACCTAGGTTTTAAAGCAAAAAGCAGCACAATATTTGTCAAACATTTTACAGAAATCTATTACATCAATGCTATTATCTATATCAAGTGAACTAACCGAAGGAGTAACAACAAGCTTTATTTTCCATATTCCATGTGTTGATTGGTACTAGTTTAATTATTCTCCATTACCTTCTTCTTAATGGAGACTCAGACTGTCTATTCAATTCTTCTGTCCTAGACTGACAAATGTCTAGAGCACCAAGATTAAGGTTACCTGGGTGTTCCCTATACTGTTTTTGAAGAGCTTCACACTTCTTCCTCAGAAGGTTCCTAGGTCTTTTCCAAAGTCAGACCAAATATGAACTGGTCCAGTGCATCCAATAGGTTGCCATACCAGTGACCTTCAGCTGTGCACTTCAGTAATACAACTGAAGAAAAGGTCTGAATTCATGAATGCTTGTACTGACCAGGCAATTCTGACAGGTCAGAAGCAATAAGCTACAATTAATAGTACCTGGGCTTAATCGGGAATGTCTTATGACAGTGAATGCGGGAAAGACTAGCAAGGCAAAATTCCCTGCTACCAAAGACATGGTCTACCACATACGCTGGAGAGGATAAATGCCAGGAAAACTTTGAAATAATAAAGAAAACCAGGAAATTCATGTCTTTTACTAGTTACAAAATCACAAAGGTTTAAAAGTAGTAATATACGAAAATTTGTCATTATGAACAACAACATTGTGATGAAAATGCTCAAGGTTAACCCGGTCACTATTGATATGTGTCTGCCATGGAGCTCTAGTCTGGGTGTGGTACATGGGAACTATCCACAGGCACTGGATACTGCAAAATGCACCACATTTTTTTAATTGATGTGAAGCCATTGTACAAGCTCCAGGTGAGCAATTAACATCCCTACCCCCAAAAGCATAGCCTACCAAAAGCACCTTACAACTTGTTATGTAAGGTCTTGTGCATAGGAAGGATCTTCATTACCCAGAGCAGCTACTCTGCATGAGGGTGAGGGATGTATCGTAACAAACAATGGCGGAATTCACATTTCTAGCATTTCTAAGCATTTGTAAGTGAAAGTCACAGAAATTAGTCTTGTTTTTCTCAGTGGAGTGGTCTGGCCTGCTGTCTCCTATGAACTATCTTGCAAAACCTGGTACAAAACACAGAAAAGCACTACTTGTTTCCCTTCCACCCTGTACTATGTAATCAAAATCATGTTTTTCCTTCATTCCTTTCTTTTTTTCCATTTTTCCTTATTTCTCTCCTCTTTCTCTCTTCCTTTCTTTCTTTCTCATTTCCTTGCTTGTGTTCTTTCTTCTCAGTAATGACCCAGTGCTTAGCTGGGGGAAGGCAGGAGGTATGGGGGCAGGACAGTGTTAATGCCCTAATTAAGTCTGTAGTTAGCTGATGGGAAAATCGTTGTCAGGAGAGCTGATAACAAGCATAAACATGACAAGCTTGTTTTGAAAAGTCATCCTGTCACTCTGTTTACTTATGCTACTGCATACAGCTCCAAGCTACTGTCATGTATGTTTATATTGATTCATCTGCATCACTTTTTTTTCTTTTCTTTTTTTTTTCCTTTAAGGAATATAGATAAAAGCTTCACACATCTTGCATTTCAAGGGATCAAGGAGTCCCCACAGTAGAAGCATATATTCACTGATTTAAGGAATAATTCAGAATGTGGAAGAGAAGGATCTGAAAAGGTGAGGAACTTCATACATCAGTTTTCAATTTCTGACTGACTTACAGATGCCCTTGTCCATGCTTAACTTTGTTGTGATATTTAAGTAATTCATTAGATTAATATTAAATATGTGAGATGTCTATTTTACATATATATTCAACAGAGATCAGAAAGGGTTACAAAATATAAGGAAAAGTAGCAGTGAGTATAAAATATGTCCCAGTCTCTCTGCCACAGCATACACTGTGAGTCCAGTATTTCTCTTGCAACTGGAATCACAGCATCGTATATGCTTCGTTCCAGTGACGGCCAATAAGCCTTTATGGACAGTTCAAATTATTGTCTGTATGAAAGAGTCCTTCAGACCATTCAAGCTGTGGCATATAGTTTAAGGTTTTTTGCTTTGGAGAAACGTGTCTTGATTGCCCAGAGTTGAAGACTTGCTACAACATGAAAATTGAGACTAATGATCAAGCCTTATACTCCTGAGCAATTCAGCATCAACACACCCCTTTCCTGGCTTCAGATAATAGCAGAAGTGACAATGTAAGGCTGCATGCATGGCTCTGGAACTGGAGAGGGGTTTGTATTACAGTGGCTTCATTTGATTTTACTTTAGCTTAGGCAAAAGGAGTCAAGTTTCCAGTTACAACATGCATTGCCTTCCTGTTGCTGTTGTTTTCTCTCTTAACCACAGATGACTCATTACAGGTAAGTAACGTTTCACAAATCAAGCTTTAATTATTTAGCTGACACAAGAGGACTACGATTTGTCATTGTCCAGCTGACATAAAGAAAGTTAAACTACATTAGCCTTTCTTTTATAGTGGATGGGGTTTTATCAGAGTTCATTTTATTTAGGGCATGTAAAGAAACAATTCCAAGAGCTATGAGAAAAGATTCATCACAGACTACCCAGTAAGAATGCTTTATAAAAAGAAATTTTGCTATGGACCTAGATTTTTAATATCACTATATCCTGTGGACCATGATGAGAGATTAAACCCTTGAACTTCCTCAAGGGTCTTCTATAACCTGGAGGGAGACCACAGTGGGATTCATTTAATCTTAATTAACCATCAAACAGGTAGGTGCCTTGGCTGAGCTAGCCATCCAGACATCCTCCTTACTAGCTTGTGAAAAGAGGGAGGCTCCTCAAAATGGCTTATCCTCAGCCCCCTCTGGCTTAGACACCCATTTTAGGATGGTATGAGCCCCATCCTGGAGGGGCTTGCCCCCTTCCCTGACTACACACGGAATGCAGTTTAGACAGGATGATTCACATTGTCAGCTGAGTCAAATGAGATGGATGTCATCCTGGTTTCGGGAAGCAGGACCAGGATTTCACGCTGTATGTGGATCAGCTACCAGAAAGCATGGAACATATTTAACTGTTATTAAGGAATGTCCATAACAGTAAACAGATTTTCTGTATGAATCATCGTCTTCATTCACCTGTCCTAAACACTGTACTAGTACCTTATCTGCCCTCTGGCACTTGCTCTCACCACACTTCCTTGGTAGGGAAGGACAGCTACTTACATTTTGCAAGCAGCAGATACCTAGGAACAGAGATTGAGGTTCAAGTCTGCAAAATGCGCTTGAGCACTGCAACAGCTCCATGGCACAGCACCTCACTTTTAGGTGCCTGGCTCCTGTACAAAATCTACATCTTTGGATTTGAATGTACTTTGCCTACAATCACACAAGGAGCTTCTAGTGGAAGACAGAATTGAGGTCTTCCAAATCTTAACCTTTAAAAACATCCTAATACCCAAATTTTCAGTGTTTCCTTTTTCAAAGTGATGTGTGCAGTGGTACTGAGTGACTCCACTCCTAAATTCATGTTACACTTAACTGCGTGCAGATAAATGGCTAAGTCCTGCCACTCCAAACAAGCCCACCCATACATGATTTGGCAGTTCTTTTCTTCATCACAGCTAGAGCTCTTATTCCAGGAATCTTTCCTTTCTCACCTTTAACCATACCCCATCCACAATTTAAACTTCTCCTATCAGTGATAAAAAAACAGTGACCCATATTCTCCCTAGCAATGTAGAAATACAGATAAAGCTATAAAGCATCATAAGGGGGATGTCAGGTGTGCAGTCACCTGCAGCAGTCACTACAGAAACAGCAATTTCTTTATAGGAAATATATGAACATCACTAACATTTTTCTCAAGTCTAATGTTGCTAACTGCCATGTCCTGGCCAAGACCCAGCCTGGGTAATTAATTATATTCTGAGTGACCTAAATTCATTCCCTCTGTACTTCCAACTAGATAAGTTATTCTAATGAGAGTGAGTAAAGAAAATTATGTACAGTAGCTGGGGCTGCTGTCAGAGAAGAACTTTCATGCAGAAAACTCCCAGTGCATTTTGCCAACCACAAGATAATTCAGCTGTGGGTTATGCCAGCCCTTACAGGCACAGCAGAAGATGCAAGATGTGACAGACAAGTCTGAGGTAGTCTGTGGTGGAACAAGTACCTCTGAAATATCTTCTCCTCTGGGTAGCCACAATGAGTTAAGGTACCTCAAGTGCTGATTAACCAGGAGAGGTGCCTGGTGGTGTCATTCAAGTAGCAAAATTTCTCTGCAGTGCTGACTAGACGTTACCGCTCTACTCTTCTGGGGAGAAAACCTCATCAGTGTCTGAAAGATTGTCATGAAGTCTAATTGTCATCATGAGCACAGAGCATACAGTCATTATGGCAGTAGAAACTGTAGCCAGAGGACAGACAATATATTCAAGTAAAGCAAAGCTAGGTGAAGAAAAAAATTTTATTTAATGTCAGCACAAGGACCAAGAAAGTTTTCCTTGATGGAAAGGATCCCAGATGTTTCAGCAGATTTTGGATGAGGCCCTACAGGTTCGTCTCTTACACAAGTCTTGAGTTATGCAGAAAAAACTGAAGTTCTGTGTTGCTTATAACTCATACTTGCTAATTGCTACAGAAAACTAACATCTAGAGCTAAGTTAGCAAGACATTTTTTCACTTTTATGTTTGTGAGCTGCACAGAATCATGATACAGAGAAAAGGTTCATGAAATTCCTCTGGAGAATGGCCTGTAGATGGCTAAAGTGGCTCACATACTTTTGCTAATGCGAATGTGAAAGCTGATCATGAAAAACACCTTCATATACACATAGAACTATCCATGTTTGTTTCTAAAGAGACCATATCTTCCACAGAAAATGTTTACAGCTTTACAGAATGACAAAGGTCAAAACCCACTGGTTAAGTAATACATAGATCTAATTGTACATCTTCCTTCAATGGAAGCCATCATGTGGCTAAATTCCCATCCACCTCTTTGAAGAGTTGTCCAGAAATGAAAAGGCTCTCTCTTCTGTTATCTGACTGGTCTCCAGTGATTCATGTAAAAAAGAAAAACTTCAGAAAAACAAACAGCCTCTTAGAAATATTTCACAACACTAAATAGTCTTGTTTTTAAAGATGCTTCTCCACAGACAGAGTTACAGACATTACCTCTGGGCAGCTGTCTAATGCCACTCAAGCATTGTACTGCTGGGAAAATGAGGCAGCTCTTCTCTGAGCAACTAGGTGGGATGAAGAGCTTTGGTAGGACAGTAGGGAAGCAACTCTTCAATCTCTTCTCACTTTTTCAAAATCAGTACTCCATGTCTAAAAGAGGTATACTCTATCATTCTTTTATAACAATTTGCACCTATATGGGATCACTCAGAGGAGGAGATCAAAATAATTTACATATACATGCTAAAAAAATGGATAAACAGAAAAAAAAGAAACCCTGGGAAACTCTGTGACTTGTACTAATTTACTCAGTGAACTTATGGCAACAAAAAAAGAAAATCCTGAATACTTGTCTCTGAATGCACATACAATTTACTGCACTAGTTAAACAATCTGACTAGAAGCAGTTTTGAACTAATATACTGGAAAAAAGTGTCTCCAAGAACATATTTGAAGTGCAAATGAGTCAATAAACAAAACATGGAGTACAACAAAATGTCATGCCCTAAGTGTTTATATTGGAAAAATAGCTTAAAAAACTGACTGAGACCAAAGTACAGTGTGTTTGCAGGCAAAGCAAATACTTAGTGACAATACAGGCAACTGAAACAAACCATGAGGTAGGAATAAAAATTTGTTTCTTTTCCCAGGAGAGAGGAAGGACAGCAAATACAAAAATTGTATAAGTTAAATGGTACTCCCTTACAACAAAGAGCAGCAACATATTTTTTTCCTCCTTTGTTACAATTTCTGTGTGACTTAAGACAAGCTTTTAGAATACTACAGACTTTAAACATCTAAGAGCACATCTGAAGGTATAGACAAGCATCTAAATAATCAGGTGCCTCTTCACATCACACCGTTAAAACAATATAATCAGTGTCAGTTAACATCTGTTTTGAATTACTGTTCCTCTGGTTAGTACCCAGCAAACTCATTAGACTCAGGTGCTGTGTATGTGACTACAATCATACATTACTAGGCTGGAAAGTAAGAAAGCTTTATTTAAGATAAACAGAAAAGTTAGCACATATTTGCTACTGGAAGACAGATTATGATAGTTAGTCCTGTTTTCTTATCATCTATATATACATATAGATATATATATGTTGCAGCAATGTCCGGGCTCGTGGAAGGTATAGATGAGACAAACTCAGAAAAAAATATTTTTAATAAATAAGGCCCATTTTTCAGAGAGAGCAGGCGTTGACTTCAGTGTTATTTCAATGCTGACAATGGGACAGGGCAAAATGATTAATCACTATAGCTACCATAACTGCTCACTCTTATGTACTCTTCCACAAAGTTATACCAGTGAGCATTTTTGTTTATTTGTCCTAAGCACTTGCCTACTTTCTTTTAATACAGTGCTGCCAGATCTTGAGGTTTTGTCACAAACCCCACAGGAACTTGAAAACTGGGTGCTAGAATCATGTGAATATATAAACATTTCACATTTTCTTCTTAACTTTTTATTTTTTGAGTTTAACATGCATCATAAGTAATTAGAAGGAGAGTCAAAATCCAACTAAAAAAATAAGATTTTTAATCTCACAATCTGTAGATTTAGCATTATTGTTTTAGATGGCCTGGCTTATAACTTTCCTGAACATTTTTGTGGGTCATGTAGTAATAGCTTCCTGCTACTCTAGAAACCTTCACATCTTTGGGATTTTGGAGCCAACCTGTGCTGGGCAGGTATTAACACTAGAGTGTTACCTGTTTTGGCACAAAATGAGGAATCACAAGAGTGCCAGGCAACCTGGGGCCCTGTAATGACAGACCCTTTCCCAGACCACTGATCTATTCCTGCCTCATGTCACAACAAAGTGCCTTATTTGTATGCTAATGTAAGAGTAATTACTGAAATCTGGGGTTCCTGTTTTGGGATAATGAATTTACCGGCTCTTGATACAGGATAGTTCTTTCTCTCACTGATCCACTCCAGAAGGCTGATGACTGATACCAGAAACAAAAATCTCCCAGCCCACTCCAAGTTTACCCCCTCTCCAAAGAGTGAAGCTGCATTGGCACTGGTAGCACATGACACAGCGCAACAGGAGCAGACCTGCAAAGCCAAGGAGTTCGTGCTGAAGAACTGATGTCCATGGCACGCAGATGGGAGGGGGTTGCTGGTTTTGTTTGGTGGGAAGATTTCAGACTAGGTCTAGTCCACTTCTGTGGGCTGACTGTCCTCCCACAGTTGCAGCACATTAGGAGTGTAACTCACTTAATTTCATCTAAACTGAATACAGCTTGGGCATGGAGACTTCTCTGTGATGCAAATCAAAGCATAGAAAATGGAGACAAGACAAATTAAATCCTGATCCAAACTACTGTGTTAATGTGGACACCTCCTGAGCTGTAAGAGGTGAAGGATGCAGCTTCCTGGCATTGTAAACCAATCCAAGCCAGAGCTGCTGTAGTCCTACCCCACAATGATTTTCCCCATGACCCACTTTTTATTTCTTCTCCATTGTGTTGGCGAGGTGCTTGCCTGGTGTCGTGGTTTAACCCCAGCCGGCCACAAAGCACCACACAGCCACTTACTCCCTCCACGCTCGCCGCAGCAGGTTGGGAGGTAGAGAAAGAGAGGGGTAAATGTGAGAAAATTCATGGATTGAGATAAGAACAGTTTAATAAATGAAATAACAGAAAATAAGAATAATAAATTGTAATGAAAAGGAAAATAACAAAGACAGAGAAATGAAAACCAAGAAAGACAAGTGATGCAAATGAAAACAACTGCTCATCAACTGACTGATGCCCAGCCAGTCCCAGAGCAGCAGCCCCCCCAGCCAACCTTCCCCCTAGTTTTATTGCTGAGCATGACATCATATGGTCTGGAATATCCCTTGGATCAGTTGGGGTCAGCTGCCCCAGCTGTGTCCCCTCCCAACTTCTTGTGTACTCCCAGACTACTTGCTGGCAGGGCAGTGTGAGAAGCAGAAAAGGCCTTGACTCTGTGTAAGCACTGCTCAGCAACGACTAAAACACCCCTGTGTTATCAACACTGTCTCTAGCACAAATCCAAAACATAGCCCCATACTAGCTACTGTGAAGAAAATTAACGCTACCCCAGCCAAAACCAGCACACCTGGCAAAATACTGTGGTTTCAGGGTCTTCAAAGAGATAAAAAACCAAACCAAAACAAAACAAAAAACCCCCAAACCCACTACCCTGTTTTTCCATTCATTTCAGTGCTTTTTCCCTTTTCCTCCCAAACCCAGTGCAATGTGGAGTCAGATGGGCTCCACTGCTCAAGGTGGGAACACTCAGCTGGCGACAGAGCTGGAGATCAGTTGAAAGAGTTTGAGGACAGGACCATGGCAAACCTGATGGGCTTACGATCAACACAGAGGACTGTATCTTTAGATTGAAGAACAAATTCACTAAAGAAGCAGCAACAGGACACACTCTGAAAACACCAGTGCCTGGTATCTCTGTGGTGCAACAGAGCAATATTTAGACGTATCAGTTCAGGCCCAAATGCAGACTTATAACTGAGGTGCTCACTAGCTTGACCTTCTCTGCAGTCTCTCCACTGCATGCTTTAACTGAACCCTCAGTTTCTCCTTCTGTACTCAAGTTTTCTCCTTCCTGGGTTATTGTCCTAAACTCCACCCTACGGCCTGGCAAAAAGTTTTCTATGAGAAAGTCAACAGCTTTCACCATCACCCGACAGCATGATGTTTAATTCCTGCCCCCCACTCCAAAGTAATGGGGCAGTGAAACCAATTCCTCCTTAGTTTACACTTGTATATAATAATACTCTTATGCATTCCCCATGCTGTAACCACACAAAGACTTCAAAGATTGCAAGAGTACCCGTAGGTGTTACTTTTGCTCTTGCTAAGGTTTTCCAATGTCTCACTGATGGAGTTACTGTATGAATTTCACACGGATTCATACAAAACAGTAAGAGCTTTGCAAGTAAATAACAGAAATAGCCGAATGCTACGTCTGTTTCTGTCAGAAGTGTGTTAGAGATCAATGGTAGTTCATGGTACCAAGCATAACAGGCCTGTGTAGAATAGGTGCAAACATGATGGCACCCACCTCTTATCCCAAAAGTAAGTTTCCAATCCACTGCTTTTACAATTCATCAGACAGGACATTCAGCATTTCAGTGAAGAGATTTAACTCCTTCAATAGGAAACAGAATAACCATTACAATAAGTCTAATGGGTATTTTATCAGTGGTGGTAAATATTTTGTTGCTTCTTCTTTTTCATTAGTTTTGTGAGATGCAATTTTTCTGCCCCCACATTCCCTGCTATGCAAGATTTCGCAGTGTGCTTTATGTTAATGACAATTTAATATATGATAGAAGAACCTTGTTAACTCTTTATTCACTAATCCATACAGTCCAATTGCTCACACCAAAAAAATCCCCCAAGCTTTCAAATAGTCCAGTATGTGACTCTGGATGACAGTTATAAAACATACCAACTTTCAGGCCAAATCTTGTCCAGACTGATTTGCATCAGCAATATTCTACACTTGAAGAATTTTAATTTTTTTATTAAACAGTGGGTTGTCCTTACAATTATTTGAATACACAACATCTCTGTACTTAAGCAACTTAATAATTTTGGCTTCTATAGCTCATCATAAGCGTTCCCAAGAAGGAGGATGTGTTTTGAAATTATGGTGATTCTCACTCTTAAATTGCACTGCCCTCATTAAATGTTTAATGGGAGAGTGGTTTGCTTGTTTACTTCTCAGTATGGCTTTTTCCCAGTCAGTATGAATCTTCACTCATTTGTGTGAATGAGGAAAACCAAGATTTTAATTCTTGTGATTCTTCTCCTGAATGTCACGAGTTGTTTACAAATGTCAGTAGCTGAAGGCAAATGAGATTTCTGAAGAACATCAGGTGGCCAGGAGGGTGTGGGAGTCCTGGTCAGCTTTTGCCTTCTCTCTTGCCATCGTGTTCAGAGCCCCGGATGGATTCAAACAGCAGTGTAGTGCTATTTCCTCTTCTGCTGTCCCCACTTCCCCAATTACCTTGTAATGTTCAATTCAACTTTTTGACCAGGACCAGGTCTTGAGCTGATATTCTTATGAAGTTTCCTGGTTTAGCCATAAGATTTAATTCTTTAATAACAGTCAGCTCAGAGCCCATCACTTTGCAACAGAACAGGACTTTTTCCCCACGAGCATTCCTTTACATTTAGGTGCATTGAATATAAACTGCTATTGTATTGCCTAGTCAATCAATACCAGGATATGCTAGTCTGAAGTTAAATTTTGGTTTTACTGTCCTGAATAACTCAGTATCACTACAGAACTTTGCCTCTTCACCTGTCACCCACCCCCTTTTTCTAATCACTTATTGCTCTTTCTTGAACAGCACAGGCCCAAGCAGACATCCCTGTGGGATTTCAGTGATGATCCCATTCCACTTAATGCTGACCATGCATTTCTACTCTGAGTTTCCTTTACTTTAACTAGTTTTATCCATGTGAAAAATTTCCCTATTTTCCCATTACAACTTCTTTAATGGACTTTGGTGAGCAACTTTTTTAGAAATTTATCTAAACTGACATGTAACTCCTTTACAAGACAATTTTAGATTTTCTTCACCCTAATTCAAGACACTGACACTCTTGGAAATGCCACAATTCTCATAAGATTTGGGGGGATTCCGATCAGCTCTTGTTTCTCCTGTTTCCTATAATTTATGGCACCCGTCACTGGAAAGATGGTGATCTGGATAACTCGGTGTCCTTTACTGTTACAGTCTCCTTCCTTCAGACAAGTCAAAATATGTAAGACACCCAGAAATAAGCCAGATGATTGATTATGCTGTTTGTTAATTACAGTATATTAATAGCCTTATAGAGCAAACCTACATTATGTTGGTGCGCTGAGCCTGCTTGAAGGCATATTCAGAAAGACAAATAAATAGTTGATCTCACAGTAGTCAATGTAATTTCAGGATTCCATTCGAAAATGGGGAAGAAGAAGGAATGGAGATGAACTATGTTCATTCATCTTTATTATATATTACATCTGCTGCTGTATGCCTCCTTTAATAGTGTCAGTTTACATACCTATTGGTGGAGTAAATTCAGATTTAAGTGCACTTTACCTGAAGTTACAGATTTAGCCTAGTGCTTCATCTCCCAGCCTTTCTCAAAATGTTACCTTTTCATAGGTTGGGGGGATTAAAGCTCAGTGAAAATACCAAGAAGAATTCTACATAAGAAAAAAAAAAGCAACAGTGCTTATATTTATTTCTCTAAGTTCTCACCTGAAATCTCAGTTAAATGGTTCTGCAGCTGGACTTTCTAAGTGCCAAGTCCTTTTCAGAAAACATTTGCAAAACTACTCCTGAAGATGGTCTTAAAAGATAAGGCTGAAAATTGTTAGTGCTTACGAAACAGATGGAGAGGATACCACCGGAGAGATAAGAGGAAGAATAGGCATTCAGAATGACCAGAGCTAAGGTAAACAACTAGCCTACCAACCCCCTGGGACTAAAGGAACCAAAATTAGGAGTGAAAAAAAAAAATTTAAAAAAATGCAAAAGCCCCTTTATACAGTATAACAATGACAAAAAGAAAATCAACCTTCCTGCAGAAGAACTCCCTAAACACTGACTGCAAAAAAACATCAATAGTTGCTTAGACCACCATTTGCTTTAAACATGTCAATTCTGTCTACGTTGATATTAGCCAAGCATAAATAATAACCAATTCACTGAGCCTTCACAAACATACAAGTGCAGTATTAGAGCATGTCAAGCCATCTGAGACTAATTTGAGGTCTGCAGGGTAGAAGACTTAATCTTTATCTCATTGGACTGGAAAAACTTCTGACAGTACCATAGCTCCATGTGTTTATTACAATATGCACAAAAATATATACATACTAAAGATGGAAAAGCTATAACATTGAGATTTCAGTGTTAGGTGAAGTGGTAGAGTAAAATATGATTACAGACTTTTTTTTTCCAGCATAGCTCTTGTGGAAAGTTGTCAGGCTTGGGTTTTTTAACTTTTTGCAATGGGTCAGGTTGTACAGCCTCTCCTCAGTAAATCTGTAATTTGGGACAACCTGGAGAAATTTGTAGAATTATACAGAGGAACCCTGCAAGAATTTTTTTTTTTTTTTAAGTGGTCTCTCATTATCACTTCTGTGGGAGTTGATACTCTGAGTCAGATAAGGACATGTTCCTAGAGCTCATTTGGTGATTCTCACTGTATGACTCCACCTAAAATACGCTCTGAAAATTAACATTGCAAGCCTATGGGTTGGTCTAAATCCTGAAAGTGTTCCTTGGGTGGAAGGAAAGTATAGGCCTACCCTTTTCAAGGGTGACCAGACAACTAGGCTGGGAAAGTCCAGTAATATAGGGGGCTGCCTCAAAGAGAGTCTTTAGGATGTCATGTGTTGCTCTTTCAATCACCAAGAGCATGTCACCCTGCAAGTCTTGTATCTCAAGATACAGCTTTGGTCAGGGAAGCCAGAAATGAGGACCTTGAACTCTCATATTCCTTCCCATCTCCTGCACTAAGTTACAAGTTCCACTGAGGGATGAGAAAAATAGTAGGATATCCTATGTCAGATGCTCTAGAGTTGAAAACATGTCCCAGGCCATCCGCACAAGTGGTTAGTGTGCCATACTGGATTGTACTTGTGCTGGCTCCTGCAACTGGATGCTGAAAACGTCCTTTTAGGCCACCTGATAAACTCCTAGATATATGCTTTTTACTCTGTACAGTAATGTAAATTGTGGTTAAGAGACAACAATGGAATTAAGAGTTTGTGCATATGTTGCTGCTTAAAACCACAAATTGACATATTCACAGAAAAAGATGTTAATGTTAAAGATGACTAGGTTGATTTATTATATTGCTAGCCCTAGCATATTGCTAGCTAACCACCTTTTGTAGAGGATTAAATTAAGAGTGCAAATGGATCTGGCCCACTCTGTGGCTGCTCAATTGCTCTGTCTGATTGCAAGAAGGCAGCAGGAACATACAGCCTGGGAAGGACAGAGCAAGTCTCCCCTGGAAGGGGCTGTCTGCATGTAGGCTGAACTAAGTGTACCTGACATCACTTTATCCATTTGCCAGCTCAGCTTTGGGCTATGCCTTGGCCTAGGGACAACAATCAGTTACCATCCTGAACAGACACTGCTTTTCTGCACAGCCGTTGAGTGCCCCATACCAGTTTTAGCTTAAATCACAAACTAGGCAGGCTAAAATCCATACCGAGAAGTAGTTGTCATGAATCTGAAGTCAGACTGCTCACTTGCAAAGCTAAGTGCTAATCAATCAGGAATAACTCCATGGGCACTGTGTAAAATCTGGGTGTGGAAAGAGCAGTTGTAGATTTAATGCAAGTTAACAGTTATAAAATCATAGAGTTGTTTAGTTTGGAAGGGGCCTCTGGAGCACAAAAAGTCCAACCCCTCTTTCAAAACCGGGCCAACTTCAAAGTGAGATCATGTTGCTCTGTGCCTTGTCCTGCTAAGTTTTGAGTATCTCCAATGACATTCAGAGTACCCTGGTACCTACTGTGAATGGCTGTGTTTACATCAAAAAGTTACTATGCTGGTTAATACTTGTTTGCTAATATATGATTAAGGGAAGATTGTTATCGTTGTTACCAACACAGACTTACTCTAAAGGCTTTTGAATTCCAGAGTTTAAAAGAGACAAATCTTACCCTATTTAAATTCCAACATGATTTCAGTTTCCCTTCATTCACTTATGAACATTTACCTTAATCTTAAAGGGCTTGAGTCAGTTCTGGGAGTTCTGGTGTGAGATGGGAATGGACTTCAGCATATATTAACATTAAAGAGAAGTTGAAGACTATTTGAATATGTGTTTTTCTTTCCTTAAAAATGAAAAAAAACCCAAAACCAGTATCCAGCACCCTGTGTCCTGGAAGTGAGGTATCTCTATGGGAGGTTGGAGCTTGATCATGTCAGCTAAGAGAAGAAATTCAACTCACATGAGAATAAGGACGTTAACCACTAAGCACTAGGCAAACAAGGCCTCTGTCAGGATGACTCCTCACTGCAATCTCAGTCTGAAGGTAAACTGCCACCGTTCCTGACTTGTGTTCTCTAGGAAAAGCCCATTTGCCACATCAGGCATAGCAGAACCTGATGAGCTTGGGCTGAAGAAAACAGTGAGCTGAAAAACTTGACTTTACAAACCTAAAGTGTTTCTTGGCATTCTGCAGAGCAAAATTTTAACTTTTCAAGGAGCTGCCACAGAAAAAAAGATCAGTGTAACTGGATGTTTCTACCATTCAATAACAGCTGAGCTAGAGAGTGAAAGATCTAAAATGTTATGCATTTATATGCCCACTTAGCATATTTTAATGCTTTTTTAATGCATTTTCTACCTTTTTTTTACATGCTTTTAATCTTAACAATTTTGCTAGCCAAAATTTCCCCAGATGCATATATTCAGCACTGTGTATACTCATTTTCAGATAGGTTTACATGAGATGGTGATAGAAAGGTCAAATTATGTTTGCACAATATTTTAACCAAGGTAAAATACAGGAGGCTTAACAAGGTAGAGGAAAAAACAAGGCAGCTGGGCAGGACTTCATTGAAAGAATGTTTACATACTTCCCTCTGTTTTCACTGCAGGATTGGAACAATAGGGAGGTTCCTTAAGCATTAGATTGGGCGGGCTGGATTAAAGAAAATAGGTGGCAACAATGAACTCCTTGAATGTAATCTAAAGTTGTAAATTATTTGATTTGGTCTACATTCAAAGTTGAAGCAAAATTGCTCTGAATTTCAAATTTCAGATCCAGAATAAGATTCTAATTCTTTAAAAGATTAAAAACATCAAAGCTGTTAAAGTGGGTTATTATTTCAGTGGGCAAAACTGAAATGAAGTTAAGGTATGAACTGAATATGATGTCCATGCATTAATGGTGTATTACAAAGAGCAGTTTTCATATCTCTAAAATGTATTTTTCCTATCTGATCATGTCCCTGATGCAGTTCCAGCAATGAACTGAAATTTGACCATAGTAACATTACAGAAAGATATTAAGCTGCATTCTTGAACTTGTTTTTCTTTGTGGATTTTTATGACTACAATTACTATGGACTTCTGATCTACCTTTTTTCAGATATTCTAATGTCCACATATCTGAGAACTGATTCTGAAAGTTTTGGAACAATTCTCACTGTTTATCAGTAAGAATAATTCACTCAGTATAACTCCCTTGCAGTTAAAAATTTTCTTCAACTAAGAATAGTGATATGAAACGTGTGAAGTTCATTACCTTAGATTTCAAAATAGTTCATAGCAAATGCATTTTTACAACAGAGAAAGAGGTACATAAAGGTGGTGTGACATAAGATCACTAAGCAGGTCCAGGACAGACTTTGAAACTGAGGAATATGATTCTTCATTCCTAGAATGGTTTATACATGGATAGTGCTGATTGCCTACTGCAATTTTGTTACTATTTATAAGAGTATTTCCTCTGTTCTGTAGGAAGAGGCCATAACATTTTGACTTTTGTGGATTACAATGAATTAAAGAGCCCAAATGTTATAAAATATAGCTTGGATTTGAAGCAAGAAGAATCAAAGCAGTACAATTCATTTATACATTTTAAAAGCTTCTTTAATTACTTTGAAGTTACAGGAGGAAAACTTCAATTATTACTTATTTTTTTCTAAAAAGAGCTTGACTGACAGCTCATGGAAACTATGTCCTCCACTAATCAACGGAAGAAACGTAGCACGGATCTTGTCATTTCTGCCAACACAGTTAAGAGCACTAATTGATAATAGCTTCATGGGTGGCTTTAATTATTTAGATATTTGTCCATTATAAATACAAATGGAACTTAAAATTTATTATGGAAAAAAAAAAGCACTAACAAGATATCCCCTAGTTATTAGTAATCTAGGGCAGCTCTGAAATATGATTTTATAACAGCAGTCTTCCTGCCTCATTGGCAGGCACGGGGGTCATTGTGAAGAGGTTTTTAAGTTACACAAAGATGAAAATGGATGACTGTCCAAAACAGTATCTCATAATTTTGTTTGTAAACTGAAATAAGAAAAATATCTGAGCAAACACTTTTCTGGTACTAAAACACCAAAGACAGTAGATCTAAACATAGCCTGAGATGGCAGATACTTAGGAACTGTGATCTAATCATATGAAATGCAACGTGTGAATTAAGATTGTTGTTGGACCCTAAAACCAAGACAATGCACGCAATCATTGATCTTGTCTAGCCCCCTTCTGGAAAAGTTCAGCTCAAGGAGTCATAGACTGGATTAAATTAGAAAGTAATGAGGTCTTGATAAAGGAATCGAAGAGTGGGCTGGGCAGACCACACTGGAGTCAATAGGACAGCTGAGTAAGAAAGGACATGTGCTCTCTCACCTTTAGCATTGCTAGGAATATTTTAATTTAGGCTTGGTCCCTGAAGGAATCTTGTCATTGAAAAGGGTCCTGAAAAAGCACCAAGTCAATTTATTCCCATAGCAAGGCTCTTTTCACTGGCAGTCCCTCATTGTCACTGAGTTAAGGACAACAAAGGAAGTACATTACAGGGACCTCCAAACTAATTGTGGGTGGAATAGAAGTTAGATTAGAGACCTCTCCAATTAGAGATGATTACTGCTGCAGAGAAGCCGTCTTTTCTAGGGCAGAAGCCCTCATACCTCTGACTTTCTTCTATTTCCCTTCCAAAAAAATTTTTCATTTCACTGTCCCTTCCTTCCTAGATCTCAGTTACCCACTTCCACAGGCACTGCCCCAAAATCACCCTTTGCGTATTCTTCATGTCTTCAAACTTCCCCTCATTTTCCCAAACTTCTTTCTGCTTAATCCTTCCTTTCTACCTCCATAACTCCCTCCCTCTCTTTCACCCCAGAGCTGGCCTTATTCATGGAAGATAATTAATATTAAAAGCAATCACAATCTCTTTATATTAAAGGAAAGACCTAACATCCTCAAAAGCACAGTGCTATGAGTAACATGCTGTCTCTTAGCTGTCCCAGAAAGCTTTCAGTGTAAATACCCATCTACTCCAGACCCTCCCAGTTCACCCAGTCCGTTCTCTTACAACTGCTCCACAGCCAAACACTCCCGAGGACAGACTCCTCTTGCAGATCCCCTACTCCCCTCCAAACAGCAGCCGGTATTGAGCTTGGAGTTGTCTGAATTATCTGTGCAAGCTGACAGCCCCTCGGTCCCAGCAGCCACCAGCACCCCCTGCCCTTCTTTCCCAGGCTGTTGTTGCTAAGCCAGCCTGCCTGCCTCCTCCTGCAGAAGCCAAGCTTCAGCTCCTGCGTCTGGCTGGGTCCCTGGCACCCCAGGCACATTCAGTAACAATCTATCTAAACAGGGCTCTGACAGCAGAAACAAGAGAGCATGTTAGGGAAAAAAAAAAAAAAGAAAAGAAAAGGTATTGTAATCCTATATCCTCAGCTTGCCCCTCTTTATCCAATAACAAATAAGCTTATTACAACAGGAGTATGCATCTTGTGCTCTCCTGGCAACACTGAATTAAACCCAGACAACTCAAGGAGACCATTCAGGAGGGAATTTAAAGGAGGAGATTGCATTAGCCGAGTGGAGAACTAAGTAAGGTATAAACAAGTATTTCATCAAAGACAAGGTCAGGGTGAGGGCAAACTCTGGCAAGGGTCCAACCATAGTGATAAACCAGAGGGAGATGCTGGTGGAAGAAAAAGTTCAGGGTCAGCAATGACAATGAGATTTCTTGCCTGGGGAGAAAAGGAAAGGTCTACAGACAGGAGCAAACTTTAGCCTAATTAACGGCTCTCCTTGTGGAAAAATTGGTACCAAAATAGCATAGCTTAATTATTATCACCATCATTACAGGAACCCATATATCTTTAACTTCCTATCTAGTTAGTAACATGGCACGTTTCCATTGGACTGCCTCCCTTCATCCAGGCTGACACAGCAAAGCACTTCACCGGGCACAGCCTGGAGACCTTGCACAGCCCGGAGAAGCAGCTCCCCTGTCCTCTGGAAAAGGCAGTGGCAGGCGGAGGACGTGGTCCTTTGCCTCTGAGATGCCGCCTGGACATCACTGAACCAAGTCATGAAATGCTGAGGTGAACAAGGGGAGCAGGTTTGTTTGTTTAAGGTCATGTCTGAAATGCTGTAAAGCAATGCATTTTCAGCTTGTTTTCAGCTCCCTGCATACTCTCTGACAGAGATTCATAGTGTCCCTGTATTTCATAAGTCCTTTTAGAGAGGGAAAAGCAGTGAATAACAAAACGCCTTGAGCTTAAAGAGCTCTGCATTGGGCAGTTAATTCAAACAGGGCCTCATTACACTGTCTTTACCTAACTGTTAAATGAGCATTTGCAACTCAAAAGAGACACATGTCATGATAGCTGGATTCCAGTTAGGTTACCCAAGGAGTAGGAACCACTCACTTTCAGTAAAAATATGGAAATCTGACCCAAAGACTTCTTTAGTAGAGATTACGTTACGGAGGAGTGCAGCTCAAAAAGTAGAGAAGTGCAGGCATAAAGTGCATACTAGTTTATGTAAAACGTGTGCCCTCCCCTCCTTTTTCTCAAGACGTTTTAATTTTTCAGCATTTTGGCAGTATCAATAAGGACTGCCACTGTACCTTTAATTCCCATGTTCTAGAGACCAAAGAGAATGAAAACCAGAAAGCTTCGGGTAATAGTTCTTCTGGTGGAACTGAGACCTGAATCCAGCCACATATAGCAGCCTGGTGATGTCTGATACAACCCATTAAAAATGCCCCGTGTAGTCTATAAATTACAGCTGTGAAAATGGAACCAAATCCTTTTAATGTGCTTTCCTCAAGAATATATTTTTATGTACATCTGGGTGTTTGCCTAAGTCCATATGTTATTACTTAACCTCTTCATCTATCAGGTATATGGACAATAAAATCTACAAAAGTTAAAGCCTAATTTAGTAAAGATTGGTCTGGTTTCCCTGAATTTCCTGTACTTTTTAAAGCAAGCATTAGCTTTGTTACCTGGAGTGCCTGCAACTGCTAGTGTTCCTGAGCAGCTTAGAGTGTAGGAAATAAAACAAGTTACAGAGTTTGAGTATAAAAATTCATTTCAGATTGAGATCTATTTTTCGTTATTCATTTATGTTACATGTGAGATTACAAAGTGTGCAGATCAATGGCAATCAGGTACGCAGCACGGTACCTTACTCTGTTAGCCCTGCTACTCCTGGACGGAACACGATCAGCTGAGACCAGTCTGGAGAGGCCAGGCCTGGGGCACGGGTACTGAGCAAAGGGTGGCAGAAGGGGATTTGTGTATTATCATAAAAAAGTATGTTTCCCTTAACAAATGTGAAAAAAGGAATGCTTAGACAAACTTCACTAATGGCATGTTTGATTTTGCAATTTTTTCCACTGCTTAATAAATAGTGTACTTTTAATGTCGAATATTTTACCTTTAAAACCATTGGTGATACAGTGAGCGCCCAGAAAATTATTATTGCTACTGATGGAGAAAATGGCAGGGAACTGAAAAGAGAATAAGATGAACACCAACTCTTTTTTTCTGATAATAAAGACTTTTTAAATTATTTTTGAAAACAATTCATGCTGCACACAGTATTGCCTGATGTTTTAAGCAGATGAAATAATAGGAGAAATATCCTATGTGCATATTCAAGTAGAGTGTTTAGCTGCCAAATTTAACATGTAAAGAAAGTGAAATGCCTACCACAGCCATTTCTCCTCATTCAGGGAGCTTCAACGTGGGTTGGAATTTTTAGAGGTGAAAAGAAGAAAACAGGACTTCCTCCTCATTTTTATTTTGTTTTCAATCTTTTTGCTGCATTATAGTTTTCAATATTGCTGAGAAATTGCATGAGGTCAAATTCGGAAATGAAGCAAAATTTTATATAAGGTACCTGACACCAAAACTTCATCTAGCTGTCATAGAAGCCATTAGGAACTATATAAGCTTCTTAAACTCCCAGAAAGGACTGAAATTTTCATACACATGCATAGGACCAATCTGCCGCTGGCACATAGCCAGTATATTTAAAGATGATTTCAAGATTTACATTCTGAGAAGCCAAAGAGGAGATATAAAAGTCTAAATTCTTGTCACTTCCCAAATGCAGACCTACCTGTGACTTATGTAACTGGAAGGTAATATTATGGAATTTATTTGTGCCTAAGAAAAAAACAGTTTACAGAATACCACCTTACATAGTATTAAAGTAAGGCATTGCTCTCTCAATCATTTCCCAAAATTTTGCATCACTAGTGTCAATCTCTAAGTTTAATTTCTTGCCAGTCTTTGGGAAACAGGCAGGTAAAGGATAACTTAGGAGTTACCTGCTCAGGTGTGTAATGAATGGCAAATGCTACCACCATCATATATCCAAGGAGGGCTTTATTTCACTCTTCTAAATGGAGTTCATCTAGAGAAGAAAGTTCAAGGACACCCTAAAACGCAGCACAGGCTCTAATAACTGCTTGTTTTCCAAGCTTTATTCATTTCACCCACTGTAACAGTCATTTGCATCACTGTTGTTCTAATATGATTGGTTTTTTACTAGATTTTTTAGATTAGATTCCAACTTTTTTAGAAGCATTTTTCTGTCTTTTCTCTCCCATCACCAATGCCAAAGAAGAATGGGAGAAATTCCTTCATATCAGTAATTTGAAATTACATTGTGAGAAGTATGTGGGAGAATAATCTGTGAAAACTGTTCCTTGGAAGTGGACTGAAAAACAGTTGTGCAGTAAATGGGGAAAAACAGAGCTATAGGTTCCATGCATTTTTATGTAAATGAGGTTGAAATCTCCTTAGTATAAATTGAGAAGGTGTTGTCATTATAAACAATATCAAGAAAACTGCCTCTTAAAGAGAGATAAAATTTTAAACTACACAGTCAAGTATGTAAATACCACATTAGTTTGGTTATTTAGGATTTAAAATTACATAAAATTTCCCAGAAAATTATGACCTTTTATTAAAGAACCCAGCATCAATATTTGCCACCTGACAGCCAGAACTTTTCAGATTCTGGATGCTCCTGTATTAGAAAAGAGATCCAAACAGGTCAAGGTTTGGGTTGTACAAAATCCTTTGCAACAATTTTAAACTGAACAGAAGAAAAGTCATAGTTTGGCCAGGTCTGAACATATTTTAAAGGCTACTGAAATTGTATATGCTCATTAAGGGCAAGATCCTAATTGTGTATTTTGATGATTCCAGTTTAGGCATTACAATGCCAAAACACAGCACCATTTGGATTGCTCAGAGTGCCAGTATTAGGCTTTTAAGCTCACTACACAGACAATGTGGTGAAATACATCTCCAAAAAAAAAATTCATGTATTCCAACATTTTTAGGTGCAATCTCCATGTGCAACAACAGGGCAGGGAGCCTACAGCTACTACTTATGGGAAACACTAAGTGCAGCGATCCTGAGCTGGATGTGAGCGTGTGTACTTGGGATTCTGAATATCAAGTTCTGTCAGTTAGCCCTTGTCTCAGGAGAACTCATTCCCTTTCCGATACTTCTATTTTCAACTCTGAAAAGCAAGGAATCAGATAAAAGTCTACGATGTTGCATGGTATGGAGAGCATCAGTAAGAAATGAGAAATAACTCTTTACTTGATTATTTATTGCCAAAATTGCATATATTTTTTAAAAGATGACCAAAAGTGTTTTAGATGTGTAATACAATAAACAAAGCTGCATTGGCAATAGGATACACGATATGACCTAAAACATTTCCTTTTTCTAATTCCTGTGATTTACAGAGATACATATATGCAACCTGCAATTTATACTTTAATTATCAGCTAAAGAACCTAAGTGACTAGCATGACTTGAATCAGACTGCATAGAGGGTACATTGTTTAAGTTCTCAATGAATTTATAAGATCACATTCAGCCTCAGTTTAAGGATGCATTAGAACTCATCCCCTAATTAAAGCATTCATGTTGTTCCATGTTGCTGCACTCTGTGAACAACTTTAGAATAGACCAGCCACAAACTCTAGAAAATCGCCTACATCTTTTCCTCCTACTGCAGGCTCATGCCAGGAAGGGAGACCAGAATTCTTCCACTCAGTGTTAGTCCTGCACCATCAGGAGGTATGCCTTTTTGTGCATAATAACTGTGAGAAAAATACTGCATATCAAAAATTACCAAAGGATAACAGGAAACAATCAGTATAATATAAATTTGTACCTTAATATTTCTGTGTTATGTCAATACATAAAAGCAGATCCTTAAAATGCTAGTCTAAAATAGTTTACTAGTACCTCATAAAATTAACAGTCCTACCAAGTGTTTATGACATCAAAGCCCAGATTTAATAACACCATGGTTAAAGGAGGCTGTATACTTAGGATATTATTTACAGAAAGAAAAGACCAGTTCTATTTTTATGAGAATGGTGTTTTTCTTGTCCAGGACAGCAGCTGATTATCTTGCCACAACTTTTGGGTTATGTCAGACAATGAAAGAGGCCTCATGCTAGACTTTGCAAAGCCCTGAAATCATTTGCATTTGTTTTGTAACTACATTTCTATGCAAATGTATAGCATTTGGCTTAACATCAGCAGTTTTAAATCCACTAAGTAGAGAGACTTTCTGAGACTTTGTCAGAGGAAAAGGATTAGAAGACCTAAGCTTGACTGAAATGCTGGTGGAGTATAACTCCTCTGAAGAAGTTTCAGAAGTTTAAAAAGTCACCGTTGGAGTGGGTTTTTTTCTGAACTTTTCCTTCTACTCAAAATAAAAAACTCTTTTCTGTACCTTGTGAGCTGTAGAAATGTTTTCCTTTTTTTTTTCCTTAATTCTTTCCAGGTAATTACTTCTTTTTACATTATAATAGCTTATCATTATTCTGTGCACACCTATACCCCAGTCATCCAGATTCTCTTCCCAAACTTGCTTGCTCCATAACACTGCTCAAATTCACTGTTCATCTGTCACCTTTTTATAGGGCACATTTGTACTTTCAGGAAATCTTTGGCCATTGATGGCTTGCTTAGCCCAGGGCATGGTGAGCAAACACACGGATACAATCCAACACAACTTTCTGGTAGCCAAGAGCACAATAAGAACTTCCCATTCTCCCTGGCCACCAACCATCAATTCCCATCTTTATCCATTTTATGAGGATCTTTAATCCATATCATTTCACATGAACAAAATCAGCACAACTAAACAGACAGTAAACTGGAGCACAGATTTGGGAACGTGTGATTACAGGAGAGGAGTCCAGGAAAGCCAGCTTGGCTGTAGGAGGAGGAACTTACACACACACATACACATACACACTGAATGGTCTCTGTGTGTGTAAGTATAGGGAGTGAACACTATTTCTTGCTCTCCCCTTCCTAGAAATTTTTTAACTCGATCCTGATAGCCACAGAAACGTAGCAGGTGCAGATCATCCTTAGCCTCAGACAGCAATAACTCACAGTTCCAAAGACCGTAAGGGACAGGAATCATCACAGTCATAGGTGACACAGGCCACAGAATGTCATCTTGCAATTCTTGCATTAAGTATTGGTTTGAGCTGTAAATTTTGAAACCTAAGTTACAAAGAATCCATCGCATTACTGGAAAATCTCTGCAAGTGTTTAATAACTTTTACTACTAAAAAGTGAGCTATTTTTTTTTAGGTTGAGTTAGTCTAATTTTGTCCTGTTGATTTAAATGATTTCACCAGAGAATGGCGACATCACCTTCATAGCTGCCCAGATACCAATGCCGAATCCACTGTGACTTCTACAGCAGCAAAGATTTAGTCCAGGGATGTGAAAAGGAGCGGTTCACTCCTAGTCAAACAGTGCAAGGTATTACTAGCAACACCACTGTGCTTCAATCTCTCCTGCCCGCACCATCTGTGTGTCTGCCTCCACTTCTTCCCTTCCCTCTTCCCCCTACTCTTTGTCCTCTGTGCCGCCTGGTATTCATATAGTTCCAGGAAGAACTTCATTGACTTATTGGCCTACATGTATCTGCTGTCATGCCTTGAAACCTGTGATTCATCCACGCAAGCCTCTGCCAAAGCCCAGACCTTGTTTCTCTCCATAGCCCACATGTGAAACAAATGCTTAATGCAGTCCTGCTTTCCCTGTGTCATATCTTATAACCCAGATCAGCAACCAACAGGAAAACCAAAGTGCCACTTCATTAGCTCTATAGTAGAGAAATTAGGATAGAATAGAATAGAATAGAATAGAATAGAATAGAATAGAATAGAAACAGAAACATGAAGTGATAGAAAGTCCAGTTGCTCAAAAAAAAAGGAAGCCAAATTTGAGAAATTAGGACAACAGAAATTATTCTTCTGTATCCTAGCCATTTTTATACGTTGTTGGCAGCTAAAAACTCTTGTAAGCGGTATGGGTTGCCAACAAAGATATAATTGGAGTTAGTTAAATTTTCTGTCAGTATTATTAGCTTTGCAGGTTTCATGAGAGCTATGGAGTCACAGTACAGGTTTTGCAAGTGCAGTGATATGTCTACAGTTATGATCAGATAGAGCTCAGTAAATGAGGATGGGTTTATCAAATGCCTTTGGCAGTGTAATAAAGAACTACACTGCGCACCTTAAGCATTGCAGGCCTGCATTTCATTTTGCCCTTAGTGGGAAGATGCCTTATGCTTGTAGTCTTTTGATTAAGACACACCTATGAGCTGTAAAAGTGGCATCATCCCAGGATTTACTCCTCAGAGAAGAAAGGATGCGAGGCTGGGGTTTTTTTCTTCAGAACTGATGACATAGCTCAAGAAACCAGAATGTTACACAAGACACAAGGTATTAGATCTCCTTTTCAGCACTTGCACTGCCCTTTCACTTAGCCATTCTGGGCATTTATTTTAAGTTGAGAACTGTTTAAGGTGAATCAAGACATTGCTTTGCAGTAGTGAATATTGCAGCACTGCATTGTAGTTAGAAACCAAGGCATGCAGTAAGAAAAGGAAAAACATTCCAGATGGATTTTACTTTGAAAGTTGGAACATAGATTTATTCCTCTCTCGCTTGACAATGGAAAATATTTTTTGATCTCTCAGGACATGAAGAAAAATTACTTGTCTGCAAGACAAACAGAAGCCCAGGTTCTGATCGTAATGTGATAGGACCAGATAGAGTTGCTCCGCCTCATCCATGAGAGCATTTCCCACTCCCATACTTGCCCTTTGGAAAAGTGCTTGTGTGAACCTGCTTGTACGAATCCCTAAGAGTGAAACAGTTTCACATTTGTTCTGAGAGCTCAAGTGTAAGGAATAGACACAGGCCCTCATTTCAGCCCCTCTGTGTTTTTCATGACATTGCTACAGAGTAAATTTCATGAGACATCTAAAAGCTAAGGTATCAAAAGGTATTTTTTAATCAGCTGAATAATATTCCTCACACCCAGCCCTTTGGATGTCCTCACAAGTACTAGTTGCAGCACAAAGGATATGGCACGAACAGAAATAAGTCCAGGGCCTTGGGAAACCAAGGAGAAAGAAAGGATGAGAGAAAAACCACTCCTTTTAACTACAGTCCGTACTTGTGCCTGCTTAAAACCACAACCTCATACGCACAGGTTCTTCTCCCTGCTTGGGGTGTAATTTTCTTGGGTTCTATATGCTTGCTCTGCACATTCATTTCTTGTCTTCAGGAATTTTTGGCAGGTATGAGGTGTGGTTTATATTGGGTAATTACTGGAGTGGAATTATCTAAATGTCCACAAGGAGATTAAAGCAGAGGTGGGGATTTATACACCTAATCCAGCTCTGCTTTCTGAGAGGAAGAAGAGTTTAATTCACAGGTGTTACAGTCAAAACTGGTGTCCATGTTATTCTGATGACTGGAGCAGGAACTCCAGCGTGAGCACTCCGTTCCCCTGTAGGAGGAACATCCAGCTGGCACAATCATTTCATTATGAGAGATGCTTCAAAACAGTTTGAGATCCAATTATGAGATGATGAAAACACTTAGGGGACATACAGGATGTTTGATTTCAAGAGATTATCTCCTTACAGGTAAAATGACCTGTGCTTGTTAGTAGAGTGAATAATGTCTTCTGTCTAATTTAATTGAATTGTTATTTCCCCACACACTTAGATTACATTACATAGAAGGAATATGTATTGAAGAATTACCTCACTCACCAAGGGCAGAACACTTTCCTGGAGCACAGGTGGCTGGCCCTCAGCTGTCCCTGGGAACCCACCCCATCAGAAAGCTTCCTCCAGCACCTCACCAAAGAGATCCCTTCTGGCAGCGGATGCATCAGTGAATTGCAAGATGAACTTTGGATGACTGAAGAGAAAAACATGTTGGTCTTTTAATCCAGCTGCTAAAGTTGGATTGCTGCCTCTTGCCCAACCATACAATATTCAACCCCATCCCTGCTCAGCTCAGCTCCTAGCCTGGATGCATTTAAATGGTGTAAATTATTTGCTTTCCATAACGCCACCATAAGCACGCTGCTGTTTACTAGGCCTTAGCTGTGTTTTCTCCAGGCTTTGAACTTTAATGACTCATGCTGATATATGTGACATGACGAGTGCTTTCTATATTTAATTATGAACAAGATTTTTCTGATACTCTGGTTGCAATTTTAGGTTTGGCAGTTGATAATCCTCCCAGGGTAGTCCTAGTGCTTTTGGAAGTGAAAGAGAAAAGGAAGTACATTTGTAGCTTAAACTAATTTCTGCAAAGTGGTAAAAAGAAAAATTACATCCCAAAATAGGCTCTCCCATCAAAATTCAGCCAGTAAGCATGCTGTAAACAGTGCTACCCCTATATGGAAGGCCAAATGTCTCAGCCTCAGATATAAGTGTGATGAAAAAGCAAAGAGATGTGGTTTGTCTTTTAGGCTGCAGGAGAGGTAGTGAAAGACCCAAGGGACCATAAACAGCCCTATATGGAAGCAATTGCAAGAAGAGTGTCCTCGCCACCACCGCAAACAGCAAATCTAAATCAGCCTAGGAGCATTTCAAAACATGATAGAGCTACTTCTCTCACTCTTGTTTCCTCAAAGCTTATGAACAAAAACTGTATAGCGTGACTCACGCTAACCTTACTTTCCATCTCTATCAGAATTCTTGTCATGAGTTTAAACCACAGTCAGGATCTTCATCTGAAAGGTTATGCATTTTTGTTAGAAATTTAATGTTAGGAACTTAATCTATGTTTTAAATTTATTTACCGTCAAGTCATCTGACATTTGTGGATATCATGAAAACTACGGTCCTACTTAATTCAATAGCATTGCAAATTTCCATCTACTTTTCCTTCAGTCACATGTGTTGTGTACTCATTCAGGCGTGTCCTCTGCAGACAACATTATAGATATGATTGCTGAATTAATCATTTACAGCTCTCCAAGGTACGCTTTGAAGAAAGAGTTGCTTGTATCTCAAAGGTCAACAAAAGACAAGGTTACAAATCCAAGGCTAAAACTCTAACATTGTTAATACCCCACCCAGCATGTCTAAACCAGATTATTCTCCCAATAATCAGGTATTTGTAGACTTAAATTATCTTTTGTTTTAGTGGGTGAGCTAGTTCTTGAAACTAATCAGAAAAGTTTGTCTGAGCTTGGTAGAAAAATGAGGATCTAAAGACTAGGCTGTTCTGTCCAAGGCCACCAGTCTACAGGCTGAAGCTGAGAGCCAGGCATAGTGCTGCACTGGAAGGTGGCTTCTTAAAGACACGAATGGAAAATCAGACCCAGGCCATTTACTGGGAAGGATGATCCATACCTTTCTGTTGTCACAGATGAAAAGTCAGAAAGATTACATCAATGAGGAAAGACATTGCTTCTAATAGTGAAATAAAACTAATCACAGCCCAGCAACACAGCAGCTCTATGTCACCACTATTCATCTCAGAGAATATCTGATCAGTGACTGGCATTATTCAAACAAGTGAGTCACAATGAATTTTGCAAATACAGGAAATAGATTTTGTATCTGGAAGTGATGATTGATTAAGCTCTTTCAAGCTGTTATGGACCATTTACTGCGGTATCACTGGGCAAAATAAGAATCCCTCTGAAACCAGCAGGAAACAGCTGGGGGCGAAGAACAAGAGGTCTGCAGCTCTACACAGGTCTGCAGGACCGTGCAGGCTGTATGCCACCTCTTCCCTAAACCAGCAGTCTGATCTCAGCCAGGCCCAGGACAGCCTCAAGGGTTTCAGGCTTCCCAAAACGCCAGCTCTTCTCTCCTACAGCCACGCAGCAGTCCATATCCATCTCCAATTCAGGAGAAACCCCACCAGTAAAAATCAGTCCCAGTCATACTGTGTTGTCTGAAAATGACAACTGGGAAATGGCACATCCAACATTAACCTGTAATTAAAAGCTGCCATTGCTGTTCAGAGAAAGTACACAGGGAGGAAGTTTGTGCTGTCCCTCAGGTGAATTTTGGTTAAACAAAGTGACTAAATGGAAAACCCATCTAATACCTCATGCTTCTTTGTCTGTTAGCACTTGGGGGACACAGCTTTCAGCAACTATTCTCTCTTCACAGACATCTCCCAAAAAGCCTTGAAGGGCTCAACATCGTATAATATAAATTGAGTCTTTAATATCATTTCAGCATTCTACTGCTATCTTTCTTCAAGGAGTTTACAATGTCGTCTGTTACATGCCACTAGAAATCAGCATTTTTTAACTATGGCAGGCTGCACACGTCCTTGGAAATGAGTAACTTTGATAAGGTCTTCAGAAAACATTCAGATGTGACCTGTTTTCGGCTCACGTAACATTCTGCTCATAGCTTGATTTTATCTTTACACAAATAATGCACTGCCAACTGTAGGCCTTGAAACTGTTCATTCAAGCCCATCTGAAAAGATAGCCATTATTGATCTTCTCTTCTGAGCTCTGCAGATCTTCATAACCCTTCTCATTAACTGATTACATTTCAGCAAAGTAGCTTTTTTTTTTTTGAAAAAATGTCCTGTAAGAAGCAGACAACTCCATTATATGACCGGTACACTATGTTAGAGACACACATAGATGGAAGCCACCATTCAAACAAATGTAAACCATGTATCTTCAGCTGTGAATAAGTGAATTATTATCTTGGATGTGAAGACTGATACAAATGATAGCTGGCTACCTTCCGACTAATTCAAAGACTTATTCCACAAAGCATACAAATCAAAACCTATTTTGATTTGTGGAGAAGCTTTTCCATTTTTTAAACAGCTTTTACATTTTAAAATATAATTCCAGCTCCTCTAAGTTTTGATATAGGCTCTACCACTGGCAGAACACACAGAAATTTCAAGTCTACTCCAAATCTGAGCAAAATGAACACTGCCATCATGATACATTTAGCACCACCACCTCCTTCTTTACCTTTTTGCACAAATATGCATGTACCTGCACATACAAATCGATGAAGAGAACCAAGGTTCCTCACCTAAAACTGACAGGAAGGCATTTATGGCTCTCTCAGCCACTGTGTTTCTTTCTTTTATTGGTTTGCTTCTGTTATAATCCATGCAGCATCAATGAAGAGGGCAGCTTGGTCAAACTTTACTTATTTTGTTCCAGGCCAACTCCCAAAGCCTATCTCCAGAAGCCACTGTACACCCTTTGTTTCTCTCAGTTAAATTTCATTCTGTTTCCAGAAGCTCAGTTAAAATACTCACAAAATTTGTCATTTTACTTTTAAATATTCAAGTATTTGTTCTGGAATTGCTTTAAACTGTCATTCAGGGAGTACCAAAGTGCAACAGCACATGCATTTAATTTGCTGAATTATAGCTAACCACTACAGCTTGAAGGATAAATAACCAACTCTTCATAACCAATCCACTGTGTTAACTGAAGTTGTAAATACCCTGTATACCCTATATATATATATTTATACATATGTGTGAGATCATCATCATGCAAAACACAAACAAAAGCAAGCAAAAAGAGAGAGATGAAATTTTCCATCTTCAGCTCTTTAGAGATTAATCACTTTTATCTATACTTACCGCCATAGTGTCCCTTGATAGTGAATGAAAAAAAAATCCATATACAAATGGCCATCATCAACATGTTGCTTAGACATCCATTCTAGGCTGAGATAGCACATTAAGAATAATACATTATACACCTGTATTTTAGGCCTTTAACTTAGCTGAGATGGATCCTACCTTTAGCTAGCACACTGTATATGAAGAAGAGGGAGACAGACCCTTCTCAGTGGTGCCCAGTGAAAGGGTAAGAGGCAATGGGCATAAACTGAAACACATGAACTTCTTTCTGAATATAAGCAAACACTTTTTTACTGTGAGGTGGTCAAACACTGGAACAGGCTGCCAAAGAGAGATTGTGAAATCTCCTTTCTTGGGCATAGACAAAACCAGACTGCACACAGTCCTGGGCAACCTATTCTAGCTGGCCTTGCTTGAGCAGAGGGAGTGGACTACATGATCTAGACAGGTCCCTTCCACCATCAACAATTCTGTGATTCTGTGATACGTTCAAAGTTTTATTAAATAATGGTTCTGTTTCACTTTGAAGACAGTTTTGTGTTATGAGTTTGATATATAGCACAATTAAGACTATGCAAGAATGAGTTTTCTGCTAGATGTATTTCTGAAAAAGAGAAATCCCAAAAGAAATCTGTCTCAGCAAATGTAAATAGTAGATTGATAGCTAACAATTACTGAGTAAGGCAATATGTAAAGAGGACCAAGCTCTTTCATTATCCACATGAAGAGTTACTGTATTGTGGGCTTAAAAGTAGACTAGAAATGGTAGTTAACTCCTCCCACATTTGGAAATAAAGCTATCAAAATCTAACACAATGGTGAAGTACAGTGATATTGCTGTCAATTTGATATAGTCTTCTTCCTCTTCCTTTTTATAAAGAAGAAATAAATTATGTAAGAGACAAACTGATAAAATTACAATTTCTGACATTTTTGACATCCTTGTAACATTAAGAAAGGACAAAACCTGATGAGAATGAATGCAGAACTATTTCCCTTCATTCTTCTGACACTTTGAGTTATTCATTGTAGTCACAAGTAACCTCTTTTTGCACTATAGCACCATATCTGAAAAGTTCTTGGATGAAACCTGACAACAATCTTAACTTGCCTCTACCCAGCTTTTTTTTGTGACTAGGTTTCCCAATTTACTTCTACTAAATGAAAGGCTTGAGTCATGGAAGGAATATTGGAATGTATTAATTCATGATTTCAGGTATAATAGCTTTGCTAGTCTCTGTAGCCAATCCAGTCACTAATTTCAGGTACACTGAGCTTCAGCCTGTCCACTTTGAAATCATCTTAAACTTTAAAATACACTCTATTGTAAGTGGACTGAATAATTAAAAAATCTGATGCCACCATGGATTTTGTCTATAGATTATACATATGAATAGTTTAGCCTTTAGGAACCTTTTAGCTGTTCCCCTGCAAATGTCTACTAATGAATCTAACCTAATAATTGCAAGAACACTCATAGGGCAATATTCCTATTTATCTGAGTCAAAGATTCCCACAGTCAAAGCAAGGGGGGATAAAATCATCTCAGAATCGATGAAGGAAAAAAACCCAAACAAACAAAAAAACCCCCTAACATAGCCAGTAATGACAAAAGAGAAAAAGAGGTGGAACCAGTTAACCAGCTAAAGGAGCAGAGCAAATAACCCTGTAAAAGTGGTATCAAAGCCTCTGTTGTTGCCCATACCACAGACTGATTATCCCAGGAATACCATGGGCCATTTGGGGCCAGTGGAGTTGACTAGGGGTTTTCTTGAAGTCTCTTCTTCCCTTGTGGTTCTGTAATTTAAACCTAAATAAAAATTAAGCAGCAGTCAACATGGAACAGGCCTGAAGTCCTCCTCTGTTAGCACAAGATGCCACGCAAGGAATAGCAGGAGAGTAGCTTTATGGGTATGGCCATTCCTATGTAATCATGATGTGGTTTACAATTCCCTTTCCCCCAACATGCAGTGCTGCAATGTGTTTTAACAAACACAAAATCTTTATTCAAGCTTTGTTCAACTTTCCATGATAAGGTTCATAACAGCCTGTGTCCCTCTGGAAGTAGATGTGACTTCTGATTGATACTAAGTCTGATGCTTCTGATAAATTGAATATGAGAATTTTTCTATTTTTAATGGGCAAATCCTTTGGGGAGCACAAACATAATCACAGTGAAAATGACTGCTCTGTCTGCTAACCAGTCAGAGATAGGAAAATCTTACTGAACATAACGTAGGAAAATTTGAGGTTACAATTATTTATTTATTAATTATGATTTACACCAACAGGGAGACACTTTCCATAATATTAAGATGCAGTCTTATGCTTGGATATATATAAAAAATGATGGACCCAAGTGTAAGAGTGTTAAATGGCTACTCTCCATTCCTTTCTCATAGGTGGTTTTGGCCATCTATTCTCAGCCTTTCACAATTACTAGTGTTATATTTTATCTGTCCCTCTACATGAAGTTGGGTAATTCTTTCTGAACATTTTTTAACTCTATTGCATCCTTCTTTGCTTCTTTTTTTTCCCCATATTCCTGAAAAAAATTAAGTATTTCATTTCACGTGGAATAGAACATCCTATGCAATGCAAAGTGACATTTTGGGTGTTTTGCTTTGTCAAGTAAAAACTATTTTTTTTTATTCCCTTTGATCTGTACTGGTTTTATTTTTATTTATAAATTCTACTGCTGAACCAATAAAATCAATTACTCATGTTGGCCTAGTTTCATCTGCAAAGATTTTACTGCCTCCTTCTATCAAAGAAGGGGTTCCCAGAGCACTGGAGCACTATCACTGTTATCAAAATCTCGGAGATCATCACCACCTTTTAACCTTATAGTTGGCAGTACTGTAAAAGTGGTATGATTTTATAGTCAGCTACAGTCTTATGAGGGCACAGTTTGGAAACAACCACTTCAAAGGTAGATAGCACTGTTTCTGAAGACAGTTACTAAAGCAGATGACATATGTACCCACTATTTTAGTAGGAAAAACAGGCACTTTGAGGCTATTGAATATTCTGGGCCTGATTCAAACACAGGGTAAATGAGAACAGTTTCATCTGATACAAAATAGAGAGGTTTGGGAACATTCTAGCCCTAATGTAAATGGGTAAAATTATGCTGAAGAAGTGTAAAAGGCTTGAAATGACCTTTAATCTTTATGGGATAATCCAAATCTGGTTTAAATTTAAGAATGTTATATCTCTGTATTTTACAGATGAGAGATTCAAGCCTACTTAGCCTGGAGATTTATTATATAGAAACACTCCTTTCTAGTTGATGGCTTATACCACCACAGCCAAAGTGTAATAAAACCAGTACTTTGTTCAGCCATCAACATTTACTCACATGCTGCTTAATCTTACAAGAGGATGCACAATGTATTTTGCTACCCAACGTCCACCTAACGGTCACATGGTTGGGAGAAATTACTGCAGTTGGGTCAAAAAAGGACAGGTCCAATTGCATGGCAGGATAGAGTTGCACAAACAGACAAAAGCCCTAGGTGCAGAGGGTATTTGAGGCTCCTTTTCTAATCTAATTGACAACAGATGTGCCTTAGTGAGGACAGGATTTATCCTCAAACATCCCACACCCCCTGCTATAAGACACAATGGGAGTTGTTCATACAAGAAGAGTGCCCCAAGCTGAATTTTCCAGGAATGGGATGGGATGGGATTCTTCTTCTTGCTGAGTGCAGAAGAGGGCATTGTAACTGCTTTTGAAGTGATGAATGGTGCATCTAACCAGCTGGAGAAAGCCACCTGCATGCCATGCGCTGGGAGACGTGGAAGTACTTGGGGAGTAGTTAATAACTCCTTGGATTGACAGGGGCAGATTGTGCAGCCTTTTGACAAATGGTGGCTTCAGTAGATTTGCATTTACCCTCAAACCAGGACAAGAGCAACTCCAGCTTATGCATGCGTGTTTGTCTCTGTGTGCATAGATGTCGCATTTTATAAACCCCCTTGTTGACTCATTCCAAAAGTGAGGCAGGGGTTTCTTCATTGTGCAGCTTGTGCCAGCAGGACAGGATGAATTGAAGACAGTATTCCAAGTAGCCTAATACATTCTTGCTGTTGTAGTTAACTTTCAGTACAAAGCAGGAGAAAAACAAAGGGCCAAAGAAAGGAAAATTCAGAAAGATCTACAGTCCAGAGAACCTGAAAAGGATTAACTTGGTCTCCCAGGCATGATTCGTTATGCTGATTTGAGAATAAGACAACGTGGGGCTTTGGTAGCTGCCGACCTGCTAAGCCCCTTGGAAGTCTGAATTGGCAAATATTGCATCCCTTCCTGAATGACTTGCTCCATCTGTGTTTGGTAGTGTCCACATTGACAGCTGCCTGCCATCTTGGCAAGAAAGTCAATGCAATTTGAGAATCTGCAGTGGATGTCTAGCACATGCATACACAAAAGCCCACAGCCTTTAGGCTAACAAAGCCTGTTAGCTAGCCACTTCAGTAAATAAAGAAGTCCATGCATCCTGGTATATAAACTAATTCCAAAATCATTAGGAGTGCTTGAATCCCTTAACACAGTGGTGGCCGAACATGCGTTTACTCAGACAAGGTAGTGTCAAGAACTGAAGACTTCTGTATGCATTAACTCCCGGTTAGTGGATTCAGATCTGGAAGGTACATAATGTTTCTTTAAAGAAAAGGGAGATATATCAATCTATCTTACTCATGATCTACAGACAGCTGATGTTCAATAGTGTTAAAAATTAGTTTTCATTTTATCAAAACAAAGAGGATATAAATTTCTTGCTATGAATGCATATCATTGAATACATAATAAGAACATCATAATTATAAAAGGAGGTAAAGAGTAAATCAGTGAACAAGGAAAGAATAAAGAATTGAGAATGCCACCCATTTCTACTCATCCATTTGAGTAAGAGATAAGCTGCCAGTGAGGAGTACAACAGGTAGTAACACTGTTATATTCTCATAGGTGCTCCAGAAAGACAGAAAAATATTAACACTTATAAATTATAACATGCTGCTTAATGGAATCAAAATACAAATCCTTGCCTAGTTGTGATTAGCCCAGCCATCCTTTATTCAGAAATAACGATACCATCAGAGGTTTTATATGGTGATTATTTACCCTTTACTGGGTAATTACTGTATATTTTCTTTTGTGTTACTTTAGCTTTACATGGTTACAGATTCATACATTAGGCCTGAGTTTTCTGATGGGATTTTAAAGAGGTGAAAATACCTCATAAAACAACAAAAAACATCATCATTTCATTTTGCCTTCAGGTTCATGCATTGAAACCAGCTTAAAGCCTCAGGGTAGAGAAATTTAGGTCACAATTGTGCAAAACAGTTCTGCTGCCACAGTACTAGTTACTACTGCTTGCATAACTGATATTTTCAAGAAAGCAAAGTAGTCCATTTCTTAAAGAATGTTTGTTCAAGAGATTCAACCAAAAAAAATTTTAAACCAAAAGCTGAGCTCTAACAAGCAGATTGTCCCAAGGGGCTGCATTACAAACCAGTAAAGATGTTCAGGCAAGATGCCTGCAGCATTACTCACTGGCCCTCTCACCCTTAACTGCTCTGTGGGATGAAGCATTGACCTCTCTCCCTCCTGTGTGGCTGATTGGCAAACAGGTGACTTCTCCTGGAGGATCTGAGCACCCTGGAAGCAAGAGAGAGAGAGAGCAAATCTTGGGTGTCCATGAGCAAAATGTTTGCAACTATGCCTAGCTTTGGGATGGACTGCAGAGGCTTAGGGAAGTTGCTCCCTCCCACTCCAGACTACAGCTCAGGAGAGTGGCAGTTCTAGCTCTTAGGGAAACAAAAAACCACACAAACTGAGCAAGTTCATTGGCAACACAAAGGCTGGCTTCAAACTATGATCTCTACTGAGGGAAGCTTCTGTAAAACCCACCAGTGAGCAGACTTCACCTTCCGGCATCTTCTGAGCCCCTTCTCCATTGCAGGGGATAAGTTTTTTTGGCACAGCTGGAAAAAAGAAAAAGATGCTGGTTTGAGAGGGAGCATAGCTGAGGCTGGGAGGGTCAGTACCGAGTCATCAGAAATATCAGTTTCTGACAGCCTTTTGTGCAGCTTCCTGTGCCAGGAGAGAGTGAATTTGGCCCATTACAAATACTGCATGGTAGGTTAGGGTAATACAGCTGCAGTAGTCCAGTTTTATGTGCTGCCTATTAATAAATGATACTGCTCCAGTGGTTTTCTAACAGTTCAGCAGGAGTTCACCGACTTTCATCTCTGTCATTAGAACGTGCAGCCTTATTTATTTATTTGTTTATTGGGGAACTTGCATAATCCACCCTCGACACTCCCTCTACTCATGAAAAACTTTCAGACAATTTGCAGAGTTAATTGACAAAATGTCTGCTTAGATAGTGTCTCATCCTTGAGCACTGTTTTGTTTAATACGTTTCCAATTCCTACGAATTCCTTCCTTCCCTTATGCACAAAGATGAGTAAATAGACTGACCTTTCACTGTACCTTGAAGGTCAACTAATTCAGGGTCTGTCAAGCCACTGGGTGATGTGGATGCTAAAGCCAAGGATCCTGCACCAGTACAGCTTTGCTTTCTGTCCCCAGACATTATTTATGCCTCCATAAAAAGCCAGCTCTCAGGAGCTAGGCATAGGGAGGTTAATCCTTATTACTAGTGACACTGGAAAAAGCTTATGACAGATGCACAGTGGGTCCCCTTTGGAAGACTGTGCATAACTGAGAGCATGGGAAGGATGTTTTGCACAGAACTGCCAGGAGGCTTAGAAACTGTATTAGAAAAAGGCTGTTTTTTTCACTGCATAGCTCATTTAATGAACCTCTGTGCCTCAGGGTAAGGGAATGTACAGTATTTGAGCAGATAATCTATGTGACGTAACAAATTAACCTCTGAAAAGAACCTCAATAGTTATGCAAAGCTGTATCTTGCTTTCTTTTGAATAACTAAGCCCCACATCCCGAATAAAAACAAGTTCTTGCTGTAAGATAGATGGCTCGTGCTCTGCTATTACACTTCGTAGCAAAAATAGCAATAGGAAGAATGAAAAATAATGTTTCCAGCTTAGTGAGACATCATTGCATAAGTAGCATGAATAAATGGGAAGGGTACTGCTGCAACCATCCTGCTTCCAAAAGGAAAGTTTTATGGAACAAATTCCTCTTTTAGCATAGATTGGTATTATTGGTAGGGAGGGGATAAAACCACACAGTAGCTCTATTGCATAGAATCCTAATTAGCAAGAGTCACTAAGTTGCAGGTTTGTGCTGCAATCTAACTAAAGCACTCGCAGAGATTTTTCACTGTCCCACTGGGGCTGGACTGATGCCCTGAAGATTAGACGGGACTGCCTAATTCCCAGTGCCTGCCTGAGCTGATGGTAGGCACTAATTCTTTCCTCAGCAGCTGCTCACAAGGTGCCTGGACAGACCACTTCCAGGCTTGTTGTCCTCTGGACCATTCCTCTTTGCTCCAAAAAGCGTCCTCTGTTTCACCTACTGCATATCCCTGCGTGGCAGAGAACAACATAGGACGCTTCCTGCATTAAAGCCACTGTGATCATTCCATAACCTCTCTAACAAAAACCCAATAAATACAGTTTGTCTTTGCTCTAAGTGAATTCCTGCCTTCCAAAAAGCCAAAATAGTTTAAATGTCAAAGTAGGGTGCCCCAAATTTCATAAACAACCAGGCCTCAGGATCTCTAACAGAAGTGAAGGCAAAATTAACTGGAGCTGGTTCATTACACATGAAGGCTTGCAGGGAAGCAGTTACATTCTTTGCTTACCAGCTGTTAGGACTGCATTAAGACTTTCTTACATCCTAGGTAAATGGTTTCATAGAGGCAGTTTTCTGAGGAGTGAGAAAAGTCTCACTACAGCTTTTGGCTCAGTGCAGCTAAGCCAAAAATAGGCAAGAAAGGAAAACAATGCTGATATCTGAGTGAAAGCTTAGCGTCAAATACAGAGCTGTTCTCACTCAGCCCCCTTCTATATTTTTCAGAGTTTCCAAAGAGAAAAGTTTTATGCTTAGTGAAGAGGTCTTATTTTGGTGTAACTGAGTTTAAGGTATTCTATTAATTTCCAGAGACATGAGAGTCTTTAGGAATTCCTTTTGGTTTGATATATCAAAAAAAAGTTGACCTTGCAATGGGTTTGTTTACCTTTTGAAAGTATTTCTGTGATAATTTCCTGATGAGGGCACAGAATAAAATGGCCATTGTGTACCAAGCTAAACCAAATAATGCAAGAGAAGAAAATAAAGACAAACCAATTGCAGTCTGGATCTTCTTCAACATGCTGAATGGGAGATCCTGCACCTGTTTGCTGCTAAATGTCAGCTTCAGAGCAATGTGGATTCTAGGGGACCATACAGAGCACAATGCTTATATCAGGAATTAAAATATCCCGGAACACAGAATGCTTCAGATCTGTGCTTCAGGGTATTATCTGATCCTCATTAATTCCAAAGCTAAGGTGTGGCCTGAATAGCAAGAGGTCTAAAACATACATCAAAAATATGAAATTACTTAAAGTGAGGCAGAGAGAGACATAGGTTTTGGTAAGCAAGCACTTACTTAGCTTCCAGTTTTAGGCATATAGTTGTCTTTAGCACGTGAGTAACCCTATAGAATGCAAGTCTTTGCAGGGCAGGTTATTAAAAGTCACACAGCACTAGTAAATAACAGCTGTGGGGGAGCTGAGGAGTGGGAGAGGGGTTGGACTTTAACCTTGTCACTCCTTCAGGAATGATTGTTCCCTGTCCTGACCTTGAACTAGTGCGATTTTCTGAAGGGAGAAATTCCAAGTTTGTGGACAAAAAGAAAACATTTCTCTGGCAGATTATTTTGTTAATAGCAGCTGTCTGAAACTGCTGGGATACTTGGAATGTCCCAGTAAGTCCTGACAGAGAAGGCTTAAAGGGCAGAGGACAGGTGAGGTGGTTAGATATGTATAACAATGCCATTTCTGATGTGACTGCCTTCTTTGGGCATTTGCATATTTGCTCTCTCTGATTTCTAATTAGACCTGGATCCAGAACTCCAAATGCAAACATGTCTCTGCTGAGAGCAGGAGTCTGGATTTGGCCAGAAGAAATTATTGCCTCTCAGTCTCACCTCGAGTATAAACACACACATGCAAGTGCAATTACAATGTAGAACAAATGTCATTGGAGGGAGAATTTCTTCATTTGTGCTGCAGCCTAAACAATCGCTGAGCGAACACACTAAGGTCTTTTCAGCTTAGCTGGAATCAGCTTAGAGGGCAAGTAATGAATCTAATTGTTACGCTAGTTTCCATGTCAGCAAAATAACAGATGTACAGTATAACGGAGGAGGGGAAATTTGGGGTTTGTTTGTTGAGCAGGTGCTACATTAACTATCACATGGAAGTTTCTCAAGTGCATTTGGAGCCAGTTGGAAGGGAGCCAAGAGCACAGCTTCCATTTCATCCACTGGACATCCAGCTGTGCAGCTGCATAAGTCCCCAGAAGCAGCTGAGGCAGTGAAGACAGTGACACCTTGTCACATCTCCTTCAACCATTTCTAACATCCGACCACAAATATCAAATAAATAAAACACCCAGGAATTGCCCTCCCCCAGCTACGTATACCATGACCCAGCTGCTAGATATGCCTATCAGAGCGTGCTAGGCAGACGAGGGGACGACAGCAAGTTACCCCTGGCCTCCAGCAATTACTGCATTCAGCACATCAGGGGATGGAAATAAGTCTGCACATGTGCTAAAAGGACTTTTGGGAAGGATCAGTGAGGCTGTATAGGCGACACAATGATAAGCTCTGTTGTAAAGAAATCATTTGACATGCCAGGCAACTGCAGTCTCGCTGGAAACCAGCGTCTGTTTAATAGCAGTACATAGAAATCTTAGCCTGCAATTAGGCTGAAGCTGTCAACAGGCAGAGAGAGGCTTAGCGCTCTTACAGGAGCTGAGGTGGCTATCAATTGCAGTCTATCTTCTCCGAGCAATTCTTCCATGGCCAAAAGACTTGGAAACTCATCCTTGTGCTTTGCACAGAGCTCTTCACCTAAACAGTGCTGAAGCTGTGGACAAGGGGGAAGCCCAAAGATGGGAAGGCACTGTAATGCAGATTCCCAGTGTTCAAATAAAATATGACTGCAAAATAACCTGGAACCGGGGTTCCCAGAAATATGAAAGGTTACAGGGTGTTTTTTTAAGCTACAGAGGAAGGGAAAGCTAATAGGTGCACAAGAGAGCAGTATTCACAAGCATGCTCCTTGCAGGAGTTAACTTATTTGTAACAGCAGAAAAAAGGCTAGGTGAGTGTTTTTAAACAATTGCAAAACTAAGTAAACTCAAACATCTGCTCTGATGTAATCGTCATTCAGAAACTTAGTGAAAGCAAGACAGCCTGTGTGACACTGATAATAAGGATAACACTGTACACGAATGATAAAGAACTGTGCAATTGTGTGGAGTGCTATATTCTAAGGGACGAAAGTCAATAAATTCAATTTATTGGCAAGTATAAGGAATACCTATACACCTACCCATTAAAGTTCTATATTGACATTGACAAGTATACATCAGAGCTGTGCCAGTGACTGGATGATAAGGCAGGATGGGAGATAACAGAGGTAGACTTCAGATGCTATGACAGGGTGTGATGCAGAAATAAAATTTATAGACTCTATAATTAACTGCTTATTGAAGTAACTAATTGGTGAAACCAAGAGAGAAGAAAATACACTTATTTTAGTAGTGAATGGTGCCCAGGCTCTGTTCTGCTCTGCATGGCTGTATTCAGTATGCTCAGATTCAGCATTCTTGCTAGAACTAAAAAAAAAAAAACTTCCAACCCTGTAACTGTAGTAGCTTTCTTCAGGAAAAAAAAGGAATCACTAAAACTTAGGAAGCTTGTTAAATTAAAAGGAGCAGCTAAAAGGACAAAAATGCTTACAGTTGCCATGGAAACAGTTTGTAAAATAAAAATGAGATGTTCAGAGGAAATGTATACCGCAGACAAAAGACTGTAAAAACCTTGAGAAAAGTTAGCATAATTAAAAGGGGGAGTACAAGACACTATTAAAAGCATCATGACATCTTTCAAAAATAGAAGTTTGTGAAAGAAACAGAAAACTGAGAAGAATAAAAGGACTCATAAATATATAATATGGTGTCAAAAGAGATTCTGACAAAGAGCTTGCTAGTCACATAGAAGCTGTATTTTTTCCAAAACCGCAAACCAGGTAGCAAGTGAGTCTTCAGAGCTCAGAGGTGACTGAGGCACAAGGGCATTCTAAGAACCTGTATAATAAAAGATAAATGATTGATTTGCATCAATATTGGCTACAGAGATGTTTGCAAGGTTTCTGCTAGAGGGAAGTTTGAGAAAGCGTTTAAAATTAAAATATCAACAGCTTTCAAAAAAAAAATAAATAATAATAATAAAATAATCACAGATAACGTTGTCCCAGCTGTCCAAAAAAATCTCAGCTATGAGTATCCTGGCTATTAACTGTGGTGCATAGCTTTGTCACTCAACCTGGCCCTCAAGCTTAAGTGGTTTTAAGAGTTTTAAGAGTTTTGTATCATGACTTTGCTGGAGGCTCTAGAGAAAAAAACCTGACAAATGAGACTGATTTCTGTACCAGGTTAAGTACTCAATTACAGTAAGAATAGATAATTAAATAATACAGTAAAAACAGTCAATCCAGCCTTTGTAAGAGTAAGTTATACTGAATAAAGACACATGGAGTGACAAGTGCTGTTGTCAGGGCCCAGAGCCGGGAGCAGTGGGGCCTCCCTAGGGCAGAGTCCAGCAGGCAGGGCCTCTCCACCCAGGCCGTGGCCAGGCCGGGACATGGGCCTGTGGGTGGGCTGGGCTTACCAGGACCCATGGTGGGGCCAGGCAGGGCTGTGGGGAGCTGGGGACTGGGCCTGCTGCAGCATGGCTGGGGCAGGGGCTGATGGCCCTGGGGGCTGACATGGGGTCCTGGGTCGTGGGTGGAGGGAGGGAGCCCTGGGGGCAGCAGGGACAGCCAGGCCTGCGGGTGCCCTCAGGGCCCGGGCAACTTTGCTAAATGTTCCGTGAAGGTTTCCCTTTAATAGATTCCTTCACCACAGATTTAAAAAAAAAAAGTTTTCGTAAGATAAAGATAACTCACTAAGAAAGGAAAGTAGGCTTAATAAATGCTGAGGGTTTTCATAGCAGGTGGGGTCTGTCAGGGACGCGGATTGTACACAGGGACTGCACTGGAAATTGTGTTCACATACATTCATTGTTGTTCTTAAACTACATGGAAATGGTGAGAGCAGACGTGGAAAAGCTCATTAATGATAATGTTATCTGTGGTATTCAAAATAAAACTGTGTGTATTCGTAACTGTACCTCACCACTGCACAGCTGTGACACAAAACTACTGTGTGACAGGGCCACAAAATAGCACACGAAACTCAGTGCTCATAGATGCACAGTGACTGGCAGAGTACAAAAGCGTGCTGCCCAGACACAGTGCCCAGGTTCACACTCGCTGTCACTGCTTGGGGATGAAATCCAAAAGGCCCCATTGAAAGCTTTTCTCAACATCAGTTGGGTGGTGAGCAGGAGTCAGAAAGGCAACCAGACTTTGTTAAAGCTAAATTATGTACAAAAAATGTCAGTATGAAAACAAGATACAGAAGTGGCATGTGGCTTCTGTCTGAGGAAAAGTTACACAGGCTGTAAGTCTTCAGCTTTGCAAAGAAATGATTGAGGGGAGAACTCTCAGAGCTTCATAAAGATACAAATAGCCTAGACAAAATAAATTCAGAATGATTACTCACAATTTTTCATAAAACAAGAACTAGGAGAAACCCAATGAAATTGGGCAGCATGTTTGAACAAGCAAATCCCCTTTATTTCTATGTATTAGAAGTTTACATAATGTAACCCGTTGCCACATTGTGTTTAGATGTCAGTAGTCTAAGACGAGCACTGGATGCTATTAAACAAATTCTTGGAAAAGTGGTTTATTAAACTTGAAGATAAAACACTATCTACTGCTCAGGGAGCCCAAAGCACAGATTGGAGGAAGACAGGAGAATGTAATGAGGTATGGTGTGCAGTAAATAGTATATATAGCGAGACAGAAGTAATTATATACTGCTAGACTATTTCTCTGAGATTGCATTAAAGGCAGCTGTGAGGGTATGGAACCAGATGGAACTTAAGCATGATTTTCAATAATGTCAATATTATTTTTCCTAAGTTGATACAGAGCCATAGACAGTGATTCTACCTACTTCATCTTCCCATATGTTACTGCTGAAATGAGTTTCTTCCTTCTACAGACCCTAATGTATTTCATCTCACATGTTCCACCCCTATGCTGGAGGCACTCCCAACATATTTTTTAGTTAAACTATTGCTAGTATCACTTTACATACCTGGAATTTAATAAATGCCTAGCAGTGAAAGGGAAAAAGCAATTGTTCTTACTGTGAAATTGCACATTCCTGAATCCAATAAGGTGAGAGGTGTCAATTCCTCGCTGCTGGGGCTGCAGCTTCAAAAACATTTCCTTTTTTTTTAAACAGATTAATTCTTGCTGGGGTCAGTTCCTTGACCTAGATCATGGCCCAGCCAAATGGTCATTAGCAGTGCTGTAACTATGCTTGCAGAAATGCAAGGCCAGGTCTAGAAGGGGAAGGCAGGCCATCATTTAAGCAGCAACCTTCACTTATATTGGTTGAAGAACCTTTTCGAGAAAAACAGGAAAATATAAGCTGAGTGGGTTTTTTTTCCTATACCAAGCAGTAGGGAACCTGCACCTTTCTAATCATGTCATCATACAAAGGCATTAAATAGGCAGACATAAAAGGCAAGGCTTCCTGCTGCAGGAACAAAGAGGGAAAGAGCTGCTCTTTGGAAGGCAAAGTGTCATCTTCCTGCAAGATACAGTGCTACGATATAACACACAGCATCACATGCATTCTCTGAAGAGTGTAGTGGGATGAACTTAGACAAGTACTGGCTCATATAGTCAGACCTTACTGCCCCAGCTAGCCATAACCCATGCTTTCCCTAATGCACCTTAGTTGACACCACACTTGATATTTTGCCACTCAAATTATTCAAATAAGCACCTTTTAATCCAGTGCTTAAAAAGTTTGAATGAACAGCACTGAAAAACTGTTAGCTAATGAAAAGGCTAGTTTGTCCCACACAGTGTTAATTAAGCATTCCTAAAGATCCAGTTCCAGCTTTCACTATGCCATGCTGACATTTAAGGCTTTGGAATAAATACACTGAGGAAAATTCTCTTATTTCGAAATCCCTGCTGAAGCAGGGAGGCAAATTAACTTACTGCCATCTACACTTACAATCTGCCAAGTAGGGCTATAAAATAATGAATATAATGCAAAAAGATGCAAGCATTAGACCTCTGATCTCATGTATAAACATCAATAAAATAACTGCAAAGCAAAGCAGGTGGGCAGCTGTATTTTCAGTTCTGAAACCTCTAAAATACAGTAATTACCTCCCCTCGACACACTGACGTACCTATCCACCAAGCTGCTAGACATCCATCACTAAGCAATATGCAACTGGTGCCTGTGTGACAGATTGGACTTTGCCTGTAAGTTGGAGCTTTGCTTCTGATGGCATGCTCAGTCTGTATCACAGTGCCCTGCAAGGACTATTCTTCTAGAAACTTATGTCAGGAGCACAGAGAGGCTTTCTGCCATGGCCAGCAGTAATATCCTTTCAACATCAGTGTGTGAAAGTGCCTGCATTTACAGTGCACGCTCTAAGTGGGGCTATCAAAGCTGCAATAACTTCTGTCATCATCTTGGCTCTGTTTTGTGTTCTTCCTCACAGCCTTAAAGAAGGTCCACATACTATTCTATACCTTATCAATAAAGAATGCATGCTTACATTCCTCCTGCTGAGGTAGCCAGTGGGTTTTACCTTGACATCTGTTTCTAGGCCAAAGACCTAATTTTTCCCATTTCTTTTCACAGCACAGACCAGGGGTGTCTTTTGATGCAAAAGCAGTTGCCAAACAACCCCCCAGCTTTGCACATTCATCTTACAGAAGGTGGCACTCTGCTGAACCCTTCTCCCAGTTCACACCATGAGACAGGATGTGTGTCTGAGAACAAGCCTTAAGACGAACCCTTCAATTTACAAGACACAGCATTCCCTGAACTCTCACTACCCCAGAATAATGGAAAAGAAGGTGAGTCACTGTTTTTCCCCAGCCTAATTTATACACAATGGTACCTAAGCTATAGGCAACTAACCCAGCAAGGTGTTTGAGTGTGCCTCATTCTTGATATGTTGGCACCTTATAGTCACTAGAAAGAGAAACACGTGCTCCAGGGACTGACTGAGAAGGACTAAACCCCCTTGCTTTGAAGGGGATAGGTCTACACATGGTCACTGCAGATCACCCTACTGAGCCAGAAGGCAGGCCAACTCCTCAGGCATTGGAGGTCTAACTTGCTTCAGTGTAAACACACTCCTGAGGAAAATGCGTGTTTTATTTATGCTGTAAATGGTGGCTGAAGTAATTCCTAATAACTTAGCCATGTGCCTGTTGCTATAACGGGACCCCTTTCACTCATGTACTCCAGTATCCCCTCCACATAGGAAATGGATGATCAACATTTAGACACATAGTAGTGCAGGCTGTCATACATTAAAATTCATACTTGCCTTTCAGTCTTTGATGGTGAACAGCTGCACAGCCCAGTCACCTTAGGAAACTGCAAGCACAGTGCAGAAGCTCACTGACGATTTGGACTGATGAAATCTGGAGGATGCATTCACCTTCCTTTCAAAAGCATCAGGGGATAACATGATCAAAGGAAGAATGCTCCTTAAGCTGTTTATCTTTGCAAAGAATGACCTGATGGCATTTAATGGGATGATTAGGCATAGCTATGGTTTAACGCATATTTAAAAGATTATTTCCATGATTAACTGGTTGTCAGAAAGCAAGTAGCTAACAGCAGTGAAAAAGGAATTTCATCAGTGCCTTCGAAAAGATGATTTGCACTCACGGTCTTGATATGCAGCTCTTTAATTGGGTCATCTCTTAGTGGTGTCTCAGAAGCAGAATTGTGGGTTACTTTAAAGTTGTTTTTTTAAAATTACATTGAAAGGGGTCTTTTCTCAGGTGGGCTAACAGAATCAGCAGTCAAAATACCTGAATCTAGATAACAGAGGTGCTATTGTTTCTCACATCAATTTACATATGCCTTTTTGGGACAGGGGAGCGAAGGGAAGGACATAGAGGGCAAAAATGTACTTCTGCTGAAGTTAAAAACACATGTATGGAGCCTTCAGATTTTAGGCCATGGCTTCAATGCTTGAATCCAGACCACTGAAATTATGAGCTGCTACAGTTTAGCTTATTATGACTGACATGTGTTGGGTATTACACAAAAGAGCATGCTGTGATACACAACACATGATGAAGCCTTCAAACACATGTACAGCTAGAGGCTGAAGTTAAGTCACTGCTAAAGCACAAGGTAGAAGCTTTGCAGGAACATGCAAATAAGTGTGATTAACCAGGCACTGTACTTCTAAAACTTTCTCCTTTTTTTTCCCCTCTTCTTTCTGAAGTACTGAACTATCTTTGATCAAGTGGAAGAACACTGAAGGAGTCAGCCTCCATCTCAGATCAAACACACAGACTTTGCCATTATTCAGGATTTACATAACATAAATGACCAGACTCATTGTATAGGGGAAACCTAGCTGTGTCGCTTTCATGGAGCTGCTTTCTTGGGTTTCAGAAAACAGAGAACTTGAGGTGTGTGTCCATGGCTCTTTTAATAGTATAACAATACAAAAGTATTTTTTAGCTGGAGATGTTGGATTCTCTGACATATTGAAGGGAAAGGAGGGCAACTGTGCCCTCCCCAGCAAAACCCCTCCTGTGTCCTTGGGTGCAGGTTTTCCCACAAGACAAGGAAAACTAGCCCAGAATTTGGCTTACGGTTTCCCATTTGCACAGGGGAGCTCAAATAAATGAGCTCATAATGAACAATCTGCCAGTAAGCACTGCAAACATATTATTTACACAGAACCACACACCAGAATACCTTCATAATCAAAAGTACACCTGCAGCTTTAATTATATGAAAAGCAAGTCAACAAAGAGCAATAGAAGCATCATGTTTCTACCTTTTTATTTTAAACCTCATGTTTCATTTCAGTCTTACAGAGGCTTTCAGATCCAGAAGTTAATTCTAC
>VYZV01008142.1:13575-57596 GCA_013401275.1 Pandion haliaetus | reverse complement strand
TTGGCCTGATTCTAGGCGCTAGGCTGACTGAGAAAGCCAAAAAAAAAAAAATTTTTTTCCCAGCTGATGGCCTCCCATACTACAAGAGAAATGTCTACAAAAGTGTTCCTGACTTTTGTCTGACTTCTCTGTAATTTTTGGCTAACTTTTATTTCAGGTGTTTAGCCTAATATTAAGTGTCAAAAGTGATACCCACTGTTACTTCAAAGGCTAAAGATGTTTCAAAAGGCACCTTGCTCTACACCCAAGCTAAAAGAACAGGGACAGAGTGACTTTCTCTCAGTACTATTACAGAACTTCACTAAAACTGAAAACAGTTTTATCATTAAAACTGTATTTTCTCTTCATTTTCAGCTTCCAGTTTCCATAGCCCTAATCCAGTCTTTGTGCCTTTTTGTTGTTTATATATAGTTTATAGGAGCTTATACAACCGCTTCCCTAGAAAACAAATCTTCAATAGTAATTAAGTTCTAATAACATGCTAGAGATACAGACAAATTAGCAGCTTCAGCTCTCAGAGGGACATATAACACAGCTATTGCATTTACTCGTGTAGCACATCTGTGTTATCACTCATAAAAGGTAAAGAAATTTCTATCTCCTTTCACTTCATCTTATTATGCAGCTAAAATTAGCTAGGTTAGGTAGCTAATTAGTTAGGTAGGTTTGCTGAGGGAACATTTTTTCCTGTGAAAGTTTGTAAGATTTAAAAAAATAAATTCTAAATTGAAACCAAAAGTCAAAACAAACTTCAAAAATTGGTATTTTCTAAAAATATCAAAACAAACACTTGTTAAAAACTAACTTACTACCTTTAATTGACTTCTAAACAAAGGTCTTCATGAACCGAGAAAATTAAAAACATGGCTTTTGCTAATGCCAACTTTTTGGCAATTTCCTACCTTTGCAGGGAGAAAAATAGTTTGAGGAAAAAGTCTAAATAGATATGTAGAAAACTGTATCGATGTGTCTCAGCTTGGAAAGAACTGAAGGGCCAAACCATCTCATTTGTGCTTGCTTTTATTGGCCTCCAAACCAGCAACAGCCCAGGGCTTGAGTGGATGCAGTCCATGAGCCAGTACTCAAACCACTTTTCACAGTATCTTGACTGGCTGTAAAGAGATGATAGTGGTATGGAGCTGCAGCGACTGTGTGGATGGAGACTACAATGAGGCTGGTGAGCCTCACACTGACCCGCTGTATCAGAACACACTTATACATTGAGCTGTGCTACTGAGAGAAAGAAAGGAACACTCCAATTTTTTTAGTTCCCTGTTAAGTCCACATTTTCCTTGCCTGTAATTTGGAGTTGAGTTGCCCCTACTCAATTGTGATGTTTCCGTTTTCTCTACCAATAGTCAATTTTGCAAAATACAATATGAAGATGATTTAGTGACCAGTGGCAGTTTAAAAACTAGTACTAAGGATGATTTTGAAATCTTCTGAAATATAAATGAAAATATTTTTACAAGGTTTTCCCCAGACTCCTATAAAGGCTGATGTTTTAAGGCTATGAGACTCACATCGTAAGTCCTCTCCTTCACTTTTTTTCTCTGCAAGGATGGTACTTGAAGGCCAAAGAACAAATGGTTGAAGGCGTATGTCTACCAGAACCGAAGCAGATCACTGTTTGATAAAATTTTCCTCAATACTCATGTTTAATGAAAATCATTGGAGGGTTGGAGATTTTTTCTTTCTCTTTTTTTTTCTTTTTCTTTCTCTCTCTCATTCTTTCTCTCTTTCTCTCACTCCCTCTTTCTCTTCCTTTTTCTTTTTGTCTCTCCCTCTTTGTCTTTCTTCCTTCCTTCCTTTCTCTTTCTTTCTTTGTTTCTTTCTTTCTCTTACTTTCTCTTTCTTTCTCTTTCCTTCTCTTGTCTCCCCTTCTTCACTCCATTGCTCTTTCCCTCACCCCAAAGGAACCAGGAAAACAGATTAATTTTGGAGATTTCCTTTCTTCCTCTTCTTTACCCTTGTAGAAACCCCTTCTCTAGAGTCAGTGCACCCAGTGCCTGTGTATGGCAGAGGACATGGATCAGTATCAGGGTGGGAAGAGTGGTCTATTATCATACCTACACACTTCTGCCTAGGCATGTGCTGTGCTGTCAGGATCAGCCCTAGATTTCATGTCAGTTCACACAGGCACAAGCTGGTTCTCCCAGAGTTGGGGCACTTGGTACCAGTTTATGCCTCCGTAAGGCAGCTCTCAAAATGGACATACTGCTGGCCTTGCCTTTGCTATGGTTCCATCCTCCTGGACAGACTTACCAACTGGCCACAGAGGTTTTCAATATCACTTGTATTGAGAGTTTGGGGAGCTGGAGGTAATTTTAATGTCCTCCTAATACCAATCACTTTGTCAAGGTGGGAGTCAGTACTTGATATTGTCTGTGCTCGTTCTTTTGCTTTACATGAGACTTTTGCTTTACATGAGTCTCAGGTTCAAAAGCTGACAACAAAGAAGGTCTTCTGCCCTTCTAAAATTATTTGACACTTTTTTCTATGTTCTCTTCCTCAGACACAACCATGGTGTCCTTATTTGGGCAAAATTCCTTCTATTGTTGTCAGCAAGGGAGCAAAAGACCAGGACCAAGCCTTCTGCTAAGATGGTGGCTTCCCCTGTGAATGGTAATTATTGCATGTCTAAGGCTATTCTTTTTCAGCTAGAGCTTCTGACAGTCCTGTGGTGGCATTTTAAAGTTGGACAGCTGAGTTGTTCACTCCCTGAGCTGCCTACCCCACCCCTGTGGGGGACATTGCTAGCCTCAGGACAGCATCATCTAAGCTGCTCAGAACTCGGCTCCTGTTTTCAGCTGGTCATGTAAGGTAAACCAGCTCTGATTTCAGTTTATCTTAGTGTGTTGCACAAATCCCTGTGGCAATTCAAACACTCCTTTACAGGAGATCCCTAACTCATGGGCAACACCATCCAGAAGACAGGCAGGGCAGACAGCTAGAGGCTGTCTTCAGACATCTGATTTTAATTTACTGCAGTGAGTCAGGCAGTGTTCTTATTTCCATGTATTTGCATTTGGGAGTAGATTGGCTTTCCAAAAACACTAAGTAGTTCAGGAGCATAACTACTATAAAAAATTAATGAGACTAGTGAGCCTAAGTCACTTTGGGACAGCTAAGAATTTCACTGATCACAGTTAGAGCACTTTTAATACCCTCCTCCGTTTGCTTTCTAGCATAAGGATGCTCTGTTTTATTTATGCTTCATTAATTATGAAAAAACACCCAATATTTCATGTCGGCAAGACAGTGGTTGTATCTAGTGGGAAGCAGCATAATGAAATCACTATTAGGACAATGTTTTCATCTCTTCTAGATGGGAAAGGCAGGATATCCCAAATAAGTGACGCACATTTATTCAGACTCTTCCCATGATGAAAACCATCAGCTGACTTTCACACAGAGGCAAACCCAGCCCTCATATAACCTCAGCAAAATCAGTAATAGTGTTATCAGGGTTGAATTCGGTTCTATGTATCTTAATGTAAACATATTTACAGAATATGCGCACACTGCGTAACCACAGACCTACAGTTTTGGTCTGTGACAAATAAGCTTAGTATATTAAAAAAAAAAAAAGACAACAAAGAAGCTGCATAAAAACGCATTTCATATTGACTGAAAGTCCTGAAATCCATTACACTGAGCGCTAGGAAAAATGGAAAGCAACCCACTTAAAAAGATCACATAATGAACTGATTTCTCCCGCCTCTGAACAAAGAGCACTTGAGAAAGACAACAAAATTGTCAAAACACAGACACCAGCAAAGCAATAAGGTATAATTTTATTTTCCACTAAAGTACATTAGTTCTAAGCTCAAAGTCTTGCTGTGCTCCATAGCAATGCAGAACTCTTCTAAATACCCCAGCAACTGCCTTTTAGTCTTAGGGCAGAGTTGAGAGAAGACACACTGTGCATGGACCTTAGCATTAATGCTTGAACCCTTCCCTCTATCTTTCCAGTACTTGCCTTCTTTCAAGCGTGTGGTCCATGACACAAATTCACTTCATTGTTAGATCAAAGAAGGCATTTTAGCTTACACCCCACAGGCATGTAGTTCACAGACAAATTATTCCCAGTTTCCACTTCTATACTTCAAATGTGTTAAGAATACAGCATGAAAGCTAAAAATAGTTCAGTGTGTATGCTGTATAAATACAAATAATGAGGGCTCCCTTCATGTAGTCCTCTCCAAATCTCAAGCTTTTAATAGCAGAGATAAATGACTTGGCCTTCTCATGAAGTTTATCAGCCTTGATGAGGGTGAAGAGAAATTCATTCTGATTGAACGTCTGTAAGGGATCCTTGGTAAAGTGAATCCAGTGGCGTTCCACTCATTTCCTGCTGAACTGCAGCTGACCTCTTTCTACCCCTTTGCAATCTGCAAAATTGACAACCTTCAAAAACACAAGTTCCCCTAAGTCAAAGCAAAGATTTGTCAAACAAACGGCCTGATCTACAGGAAGGATTTTAGTGTCAGGTCTTCTAATGCTCTCACGAGGTGAAAGAGCATGTAGAGTGGAATTCCTCACCTTGCACAGCAAGCTGGAGGGAGGTCCTCCCATTCAAACACAAGTCTTTTAATTCAGTTGTTGCTGTGACTTTTGGAGGAGTATCCGAAAGCTGCATTGATCTTAAAAGGGGACATAAGCCTCATGATTCCCAAACTCTGCAGAATAACTTAAACATTTTGAGTGACATTAATGTAACCTAGAGGAGGTTTTCAGTGTTGCCATCTGCATCTGAGACACCCTTGGCTCCCTTCACAGTCAATGGAGAGAACATAGTATTTCTCGTTTAATATTCGTCTCATGCTAACACAGAGGTGTGAATTGAATCATGTGGATTGTGACCTAAAAGTGACTTTTCTTCTTCACACATCTATAAAAGCAACAAAAGGTGATGACTTAGGTTGTAGGCATCTACCTGTAGATGTCCCAACTTAAATTTTTCAGCCCAGAACTGTGACTGGATTTCATTCTATTTAAAAGGGACAGTGGCAGACTTCATATCTCTGCTCTTTATCACCAAAGTACAAGTGCCAGTAATGAATGGAAACATGCCAGCTCTTAGGTTAAAAGATCACCCCAAGGGGTAAGGGGGTTTTGCAATTCCATTTCCAAGGCCTGTCCATGAGGGCTCCGTGGTGTTGGGTTTACATTACCACACCTACCAATGCCACCTTTTCTTATAGACAACTGACAGTATAATAAACATCATCCCTACAGACGTGATCATTTTCAGTCATTATCAATCTGTTAGGGATTTATGATGCACTGTTTTGTTGCATCATTTTTCAAATCACTCCCAGCAAGGATACAGCCAGGAGGGCTGGATAGACAGCTACTCAAAAACCTAAACAGACAATGCAGGGTCACATTAGCAAAGTCATAACTTTTCCTTCTTCTTTTGTATCCTCTGTGTAATTTATTCAAGGAAATATTGACCACAAAACAGACAGGGTGTGCTCAGTCCCTTCTTGGCTTTAAGAGTTTTGCTTTATATTGTATATGATGTAGTTTGCATCCAACTCTCAGCACAGACAAAGTATAATCCCTCAGAATTTCTTCTTGTGAACAGATCTTAAAAAATTGGTTTGGACCACCAAAGTTAATAGGAATATTGCAGGAATAGGACTATAAAATCACTGCAAAGACAGTAAGCAAACTCCCCCATTGTATGCCAGCTTATTTGTTGTGCTTTGCCAATCAGTCAAGAGGGATTTATGCATTGCTGATGAAGAGCAGCCTTAGCTAGTAAATCTGGCATAATATGAATAAGCATCTGTTTATAGCTAGAAAGAAAAGCCAAAATCTTTCCTAATAGCAACCCCTTTAAAAACATTCCCATTTCATTTTAAACCAGACAGAACCATACATTTCTTCTTTATACCTAAAACTCTACTTCTAGATGATAGTTGTACTAATGGCTTCCATTAGTTGGTACAACTTAAGCATTACAGTTGTATGATTTCTTCAATGTTTACTAAAATATTGCTTTATACTTGTAGGACCACAAAGCAATCTAACTCTCAAGCCTCGCCTGCAGCAAGATAGATGAAATGACAGTTACTCTTACGCTTTCACTTCTGCTTCTGTCTACCTACCACAAAATCATTATGTAAAAGAAAACGTACTACAAAAGTCCACATGCAAGTTCATTGACAGGAGTATCTGCAGTGCTTCCCCTGACTGCAGCAACATAATACTTTTCACGTAGTTGTCCTTGCATGATGCACCTTTATCCACACTTTGCTGATGAGAAAGCAAGGCATGGCAAAGTGAAGCAAAATGATCTGCCCCAGGTCAAAGAGGAAATGTGCGACAAAGCCAGGAACTGATCTGTTGATTCCTGAGTCCCAAGCTAGCACCTATCTTCAAGTCTAGTTCTCATTTCTTACAGTGCTGCCAGTACAATATTTAAGCCTTGATCCTTTAATCTCTAGTGGGTGAAAAGCAATACACACCATTATTTCTATTTTTAAAATGCAAGACCAGAAGAGGAAACCCTGTGCAGAAGGCAAATATTTTGAAGGTCTTATCATCACACCTCTCCATCACTGAAGAAATGATGAGGCTGGGACTCAGCATGATCTGTACTTCTGACAATGAAGGCAAAAAAACACCACAAGAAGTACAGTAATTTGGAGTCCAGTGATATCTATTCCTGATGCACATCTATCTTGCTTGTGTCACTCATCTCACTGACAAATATAAACAGTGATCATCTGCTAACAGTTAGCTCTGTCTAGACATAGTGTGCTCTTCATTAGCTAATTGTTCACACCTCTCCCCAAAGGCTGCAAGACAGCAAGAGCAATAGAGGCAGAATGTGTATCCGTGCAAGACAACTGACTCAGTAAATGAACGGCAGGCTTTTGCTTTTTACACTGCACTGTTAACCTGCCAGTTAACTGCAGTTAGGTAGCCTCCATCAGGACATCTGAAAGTCACCACTTCAAAGCCTTACACAAGTGTCTGCATCACTCACTTCATGTATGTGGAATTTGCTGGACTTGGACACCTTAGGAGTCCTTTCTGGTGCAGAACTTGTCTGCTTTTGGGGGTAAAGGAGGGGAAAAGAGCAACAAAATTGTGAAGACACTGTAGGACTCAATAGCTCAAGTTAAGTGTGATATGAAAGTGTCCTTATAGTTTTGTAATTATCAAAATGCTGGATTAATATCATAATTCAGTATTACTGTGTTTTTTTCAAGAAATGACAGAAATACTGTACAAATTAGCTCCTCTGAAGCATTACAGATTCAGGAACACAATCTGCAAAATTATTCCTCCCTATATAGGAGTTTAGTTGTATTGAATGGATTGTGACTAAAATTAGTCAGAAATGTTTCAGTGGAACAAGTCATTTTGTTAGAAAAAAATCATTTCATGGGAACATACCTAAGTGAAACAAGGAGCTTGAATTTAAATCTCCTAGAGCCTAAAAGGGACTGCTCACCCGGGAGAAGGATTTTCTTGCAGTTACCTGGCAATTGTAGAAACTTCTGTTTATATAATAAACAAAATCACTTTGTTTATATAACTAAGTGTGGCGAGAGCTTATTACCCATCAGTCATAAGACTGATGACCCTGACTTGCAGCCTCTATTGGGTTTAACTGGTGAGTGTGGAGGGGACAATTCCTGCTGCCCTTCTCACTGCTGGCCATGCCAGCTTTCTGTCCTTCTCACAGGAGCAGTAAGAGCAATATATGTGCATTTGCAGCCACATATACCCACAACCAACAAGCAATTCCCATTTACATTAGCTGCCTTGGAGTTAGCACCAAGCCATAGAGTGAGACAACACCCATCCTGCTGCCTCTGCTACGCAGGTTTGGTAGCAGCATGGGGTGGGCAGCTGAAGGCAGCGGTTTGTCATTAAAAACTCAGAATGGCCATAGGGACTGATGTATGGAAGAGGGACAGAAAGCCACTTGAATGTGTATTTCACATAGTCTGTCTGAATTGCCACTAGAGTTGTTTCCTGTCTGATACGAACATTTTTTAATCTCAGCATTTCACATGAAAGAAACATTCTGTTTCCAGGTTCTAGCTGTGTTTGGTCAGCATTAGTGCCACCAAAACCTGAAGCAGGCCCAAAGTTTATTAAATATGCCCCTGAAATAACAAGGGAAAGGCTCAATAATACTGCATGACTATAACAGGGAGGAAGGAAATTTCATTTTCATTGGTTGTGTCAAGTTTTGATAGGTACAGGCTGCTCTGAAAGGAAAACAACAGCAGCAACTATGACTGGAAAAATGCATTAGGGAAACAGAGTAAGACTCTTCACCCACCCATGGAAAGCCACAGAAAATTAGGACCAGACACCATTTGGCTGGCTCACACAGCCAGTCACAGCAACTAACTGGCTGGCTCCTGGCATTTCTACACCAATCTGACCGACTAGCCAGTGCAATCCTATAGTGCACATCACACCATATTTTTCATCATAAATGCCTCAGAAATGTCTGTTTCAACACCCATGCTTTTCATGAGACTGTCATTTTGCAGTGCACAGTTAACTGATCCTCAGTCAGGTCTGAAAGCCACTTCGAAGCTCTGTGTCGTCACTGTTTCTACATTCACCATGTGTGTGTCTACCCCAAAAATTCGGCAAATGCATGTTTTTTTATAAAAATAAAATACTGCATGAGTTTTAGGCCTTGCCTAGAATAAACTAGACATGCCATAACTAACCTGCCCCTAGCCGCCTGCTTTGCCATCTAGCTTACCCCTTTGCCCACCTATGGGTGTTGCATCTTCTGCTTGATTAACATACCATATTTATATATGCATGTGTATATGCAACATATTGCATATGCATTGTATACACACAATACATATTTTGTGTGCATGTGGTTTAGCTAAATATGGGGAAATGTGCATTGCTCCAGATCAGGAAAACATCACACAGCAAGGTTATTTATCTATTTTAATATACCTATAATTAAGCCAAGTGATTCATTGTATGGGAACTAAAAAACTTAAATTGTATATTATTTTCAGCTCTCTGATGTGAGTGTGAATTTTACCGGCTTAAAAATTTTAATGGTTATGCTCATTTTATCATAATTTTCATTTTATTTTATCTTTCTTTTAGGGTGCTTTCTCCTAAAAATGAAATGAAATACAAGGAAAATAAAGAGGAAAAAAAAAATATTTTAAAAAATGCAAAGCAATGGGGCTTAAATAATGCATCAGCATTTAAAGAAAATAAAACTGCCTGATTTAAGCAGAACTACACATGTTCTGTATTCAATACAATGGGAGACTACTTTTGGCATTCACATAGAGGTATATGAGCAAGCAGGTATTTTATTATAGAGAAGGTAACTCCATTACATATAATCTTACAGAGTCAACATAAAAACTTTTTATAGATTCTGCTTTGCTCCAACCAAGCTGTGCACAAAGGAAATTCTTCCTATGAAAGTTTATTGAAGAGACTGTGGTCACGTTTCCTCACAGTATATAGTTTGCTACTGCCCTAAAATACCTGAACGGACTATTAAAATAGTTAGATGTAATAGAACATGCCTGGAATACTGTTCCAACCTGCAGAGTTCAAACTAACTTCAAGAAACCCTATAATCAAGGAAGATGGGACTATCCAAAAAGTCACAAGGTTATTTTTTTCTAGCTGCTACAATCATTCCTCTCTAGCTATTGGCTGAAGTAGGGTAGCCTTTGTTTAAATATCACTCTCCTTCCAGAGCAGAAGTCAAATATTTCAAATACAGACCCTCTCTATATGGGCAATCTCTTGAACATGCCAGGAACGTTGCCCAATAAGGACCTTGTCCTTCATTATTTGACTACTTCTATATCATCACCTGAAATTTGAAGCCAACTACTGAAATGTGTAATCATGACTCCATATACTTCTGTCCTGATTCAATTTGGCTCTGACAAAGAGCAGCCTCTACCCTTCATTATACTAATTCTCAATTTCAGAGGAGAAGCCAAATACCAGGATAAACATAACTTATGTTTTATTCATGCAAATCCCCATTTTGACAGCTGGGTAACTAGGTGCATTTCATTTTTAATAAATTTAACACAGATAAGCACAAAATTAACATCTTTTTTAGGGCTGGCCTAAAACTGGCTAATTCAAGTGCCTGAAGTGAAACAACAAATAGGGAACTTTAGATTCGTGGCTGACAGCCTGTAGTTTACACTGAAGTCAAACCTGATCCTCGGTGTTAGGAAATATTTCCCAGAAATGCATGCATCGTCCCTGGAGGTTCCAAGAACTGCACATCATTCTCTTGAGATGCAGTCAGCACCCCTCTCCCATCCTTTCTATATCTTGTACTTTTTAAAGCTGAGAAGCCTAGATCATGCAGGGGAGATTTAAGGCCCAAACCTCCTGTCCTGTAATTTTAAAGATTCAATAAGAATCACCCATTATTGGACAAGTGCATCTTTTGCACTGGCAAGTTCTATCCATCCTCTGGCAAATTAATACTATAAATCCTTTATTATTAGGATTTGGATTTAAGCCTAATTGCAAAAGAATGTATTTACTTTATCTTGAGACATTACACTACTCAGCTCATGTTTTGCCAATAATAGAGAAACTTACTCTCTATTCAGACAATTGATCAAACAGCATCCTACAGTTTGTTTATACACTGGGGGGTTTTAGCAGATTTAATGACTGCACTATAGAACCTGGTTCACTTAAATCACTGTAAATCATTCAAATATGCCTACATTCTTAACTAAACCCAAAGTGTTCTGACCAGCTTATCATATGTTCATAAACTGTCATAAAATTAAATCAGCGTACAAACAATATGTGCACTACTTTTAAATAGGAGAAGCGAAAAAGATATCTTAAACCCGTTCCCTGTAAAGGTATCAATTTTGCCTGGACTAAAGCCCAGCTTCCCATTCTGTGAACACAATTTGTATATTCCAAAATCCATGCTCAGCAAATTATGTACTCAGTTTGCCAAGTACTTGCAATCATCACGTTTTGGAATGTGCTTTTCTATTTATCAATCGTCTTTAAAAAACAATCCCAGGCCTCAGCACCTTCCCACTGAAGCCATTGACAAATTTGCTCTGATTTCAGTAAGGCATCCACATTCTTTTGTTTACTGCTGTATATGCAGTTTCTAGAACTGCTGAATTAGAAAATGTATGGTATGGAAAATTATCTTTATGTTCAATAAATTAGTTCCATATTACTCTAAACTGCTTTTATGCATTGTCATTTTTATTGCATCCACCACTTTTTATAGCACTGCACTGACCATTTGGCTATATGAGAGCAAGTCCTGGGAGATGCTTGACTCAGGAATAAGACAGAACTTGTACCAGAACTCAAAATACATATGGCACACAACCTTGACATCCCAAAAGCTTGTTATGGCTAAGAAATTACAAGGTTCTTTCCAGTAGTTCTTATTAACAAGACTTTTCTTTACATTGACAGGCAATTTTAAGCAACAAACTTATTTGTGGGAGCTTGTCTGTTAAAGGATGGGAAAAAAAGGTTACATTTGACAAATTCCTCATTTCAAATCATGCAAATAATTGGCGCCATGGGGTGCTTATTCTAGAGATTTTTCACAACCTGAAAGAGTGAATTGATAGACTTAAACTGTGAGGTAAAACAATGAGAAGGAATGAGAAAGCAAGTCCCACAGAAAATTGGAGAAATATTAGGTTTGCATGTTTTGCAGTAAGCACTATTGAGATTGAAATCAAACTGAAGAAAACATTCAAAGATTTGTTTTTTTCTCATGACTTCTGTAACACATGATGCTCCCTTAGGCAAAAATCTTCTTATAACTGCCATACTGCAAACCTTTCTAGCTTACTGCTCTCTCACTGAGGTGACTTGTAAAAGGGGCAGATCAAGCTGACTGAGCAATTATTAAACAAATCCATGATTTCACAAGTGTGCTGGGACATATTCAGTTGCTGCTTTGTGCTGCTGGAATAATGCAAAGCAGTCGAATGAGCAGCTGAATGTAGCAGAATTTGAGCCACTAATCTGAATTAAAGACCAATTCATTACCAGTTTAATCCATGTTGGGTTTTTTAGCCAAGGTTTGCTTGGATTAAGGATGCACTGTTTTGGGATTCAGTCATATTTTGAGAACTCTATTCCCCGTGGACAAAGTCTCCATCTTTTGCTGAGTTTCTAGAAGTGAGAACATGATCACTCCAGTGACTTCTGTTGCAGCATTATACCAGGCTCTGTGCAAACACAGAGGAGTTTGGATGGAATCCTGCTCCTCTCAAAGATGCAAAACTTTTGTTCTATGTTCACTACTGATAGGAAGCAGAGAAGGAGGGGGAGTTGCAGGAAAGGGAGGGTAAAATTTGGTCTTCCCACCTGAGCCTAGAAAATCTCTTCTTTAAATAACAAGCAAGCAAAGAGCTCAGATTCCTGTTTTGGAAAGACGTATGGGGAGAACAAAGTGCCTCAGTGTACATCCAGGTATTGCAGAGAGGAGACTGTATGTTGGAAGGGAGTTGCACCCTTCCCCTTGAGGCCACCTCCCCTTTCAAGAAGTGAACAGAGGTCCCCTGAGTGTTGCTGGACTGATGTGTAATAGTGTCATCATTTATGCTTTCCATTTTTTTCTTCAAAAGTAATCCAGGGCAACAGTGCGTATTGATTCTTTGGGAAACTGATGTCCCCATAAGAAAAACATAGAACTGCATTGACAGAGGGCATCCTGGAGTGAAGGAACAGACAGCAGACATACCTTCCTGCTCACGGTCTGCAATTTCAGTGTAGTTAAGCATCAAAATTTTTCCAAACCCTTAAAGTCCTTTGGGAAGAAACTTCGCCAAAGGAAAGATAGCCTCCTAATTTGCTTTTGAGGCCCACTGAGTCTACTGTAGCTTAACACCTTAGGCCATAGGTCATCTTGCCTGATTCACAGCCTGGCCTCTTTCCACACAAAGTAGGCAAATTTCTACCTAATGTGTGTAAAAATTTCAGTATAGGCAAGGCAAGCTGAAGTTTTAAAAATCGTAACCGATCAAGATTTTTCCATTGTTTTTTATTTCACTAGGTCTGTCCATATTAAAACTGATCCACTTTATTTGCACTAGGACTGTGAACATGTATGAGTTCAAAAACATTCCGTCATCTTTTTTTTTCTCCCTGCAGACATGGCACAAACATGAAATGTTCTTTTTTTGTCTTTCAGATAAATCACTTTCCCTAGAGAAAGTACATGAATACTGTGATCATAACCCTGTCCAATTAGTAATACTACCTCTCTAAACTCTGATCAGGTTCTAGGGAAGCATGGTCAGTGGCTTAACTGTATGTCTTTTAACTACAACCATACCTTGAGGTTCCACAAGTACTGAATACTCTGGGAAAGGAGAGTGAGCTAAGGTCCAGAAAATAACAAGATAAAGCTAGGACATAGAATCATCCTCTCAGACTCATTCATGGATTTCTCTTCTAGCTGCTGGTTGTATTTTCTAACTCTAAAAACTGCAGGCACTTGCACACAGTCCTTCACACTCAAGGATAGAAAAGATGTGATGATGATAATTCATCACTTGATCTAGTTGAAGATGATCCTGCTCATTGCAGGGCGGGTTGGACTAGATGACTTTTAAAGGTCCCTTCCAACACAAACTGTTCTATGATTCAATGATTCTATGATTCTATGTTTAGATAAAAAAGGCATTGCACTTACCCAGTCTGAGTCATGTCCCAGGATCCCCAAATGGACTTCATGAACTGGGCTGATCAGACACCTTAAGCAGCCATGGTAAACGTTTGGCCCTTTTGACTAGATTACCATCCAGGAAAACTGCCAAGCGATCCATGCAGAATTCCTATTTCACTTGGCCAGTGTTCATTCTTGCGGGGCTCTTCCTATGACCATATGGGTACCTTCAGAGTTGGAACTATTTCCATCTTGCAAGACACTTGAGACATACTTGAGATAAAATCAAAGGCCAGTACAAATTATCTTCCTAATGCAAGTAAAGCCAAAAAAGTACCTATCTTGGGTAAGATGCATCTGCAAAAACAAATACTGAATGATAGTAATAATTTACCACTACTGTAACTTAACAAAATAGGTAGATCGAGCCTGCTGAACGTCAGCATCTTGAGGATTAATATAAATGTTCACATCAGTCAGTGGTATTTATTTTCTCCTTCCACAAAGAGAAAAGATGAAAGAAAGAAAGAGAATATACTGAAAAGCCTAGATTTAAAATGAAGGAAACCTAAAGGATTGTTCTTTAAAGAAAACCACTAATTCCTAAAGAACATTCCACTCTTTGTACGTAGAGGAATTTCAAAGCAAAACAAAATAAATCTTTTTTTATCATTTTCAGAAGTACAAAATGTAGTATCTGACCACATTCACAAGACTTACATTCTTTTCTATTTTAAGTTTCCATTATTGTGCATTATTCCTCTAAGAATCAAATTTAGCAACACTGGTGGTTTAAATTCAGCATAAAAATAAAATTCAGCAAATGTCATGGCAGTGTACCAAACATTTAATGTCAGGTTCCCTTATGTTCAGCACTTTGCTAAAGCTTCCCATCCATCAATTAGACAATTTTGGAATATTTTATTTTTCATTAAAAAATAAATCTCTTGTGCTTGGTATTATTTTGTGGGAAGAATTGCTCCTTCATATACCAACCTCAACATGCGTACTTGTATATATACATGTGTGTGCATTTTTCCAGTTTTCTGGTATTACTCACTGTCATCATAATTAAGCAGTTTCTTTCTATTAAGACTTTGCACTTAATACATAGTTCTGCAAGTGGACCCGTGCAGAGGGCCAATCTATTTCCCAGCAAGTCTACAAAACTCTCTAGAGTCAGCCTGCAAAGACTCTAATCACAGGAGTGAAACCTTAAATAAGTGTGAGGAGGCCACACCAATTAAGACAGGAAACAGAGTGTTTAACATTACCCAGGGGCTCAGGAGGAAAAGTGGGATGACATGAAAAACAGAAGGAATAGGAATGCACGGGTGGAGTGAGCCGAGGAAGATGTCGCTGCTGTTACAGGCTATGAGAAAAGAGCAAGGAAGAAAATACTCAAGCCCCATGATGACCTTTAATTCTGACCTCAGTGTAGAGTCTTTGCCTACACTGAAACCTCTCACCACCGCATCGGGAATCAGCCAACGTTACGCGAGTGCCTCTCATGACAGGCACACTGAGATCAGCGTGGCTGTGATTTTGACCTGTACTCACGAATTCTATCAAAACATAGCTTCGTACAGACACATAACGCAGCTATAGAGCTGCAAGTATCTATTAGAGGTATTGCACATTTATCTTCAGCTCACTATAATTGAATGTACAGTATCTATACACTGACAGCTGTCATCCAGGGCAAATAATCACACACTGCTTTCATTAGACTAGCCCTTTGTTAACTTAAGCTGGTGAGCATTATCTTCATTAAAATATTAGCTCTTAATCATCACAGTTTTAACTGTCACATTCTTCAGTTTGTTCACTGTCATGACAATTTAATTTGAATAGGAATTCATTTGTGGTTAAGCAGTGGCAAAAACCTTTTAACTATTTGGATCAAGAAAACGCACAGCCACAATAGCTTGTTTCCATATCTATTAATTTATTTTAAGCCTTTAAGACAAAAGTTTTCCATAAAGTCTGATTGCTTCATTGAAACAGCTATCTGCCATCCTACACATTCTTGAAATTGCAGAACAATGAACGGTATCACCACAGACTAAGGCAAGTATAATGTGTAAAACATTTTTTTGGGCCAAATATATTTATGACTCGTTAATGTTTACTGCCATACACTGTATACTTCAAAGCACAGAGCTGGTCCTGGAAAGTTTTACAGCATGAGGTGTGAAATCTGAAATACCACAAGGACAAACAGCTCAGCCTAGAGTTGTCTGAACTCACACAACTTACTGACTGTAAACACAAAAGACTGTCCATATGAAACTAAATAACAGCAAAAAAGACTGTCACGTCTTACTGCTTTTGTTTAAACTATTTTGCAGTGAATGGGAACTTTAATAATTTAGTATGCAGACAGCCCTCATTTTTTTTCCATTTCATTCCATCCAGCCTTACTTGGGGCGCTCTGGTCTGTGTGTAAACAAATGCAGGCTTTTTTCTAAAATCATAATGCAAGGGTGGATTAAGCAGGGGGCTAGGAAGCTGGCATGAACACAGCCCAGTGCTTTGCAGCTCTCTGTAAAAAAGTCTCTGGTACTGTTCCGCTTTTCCTGTGTACATCAGGACTGTCAGTCATTGCATCAGTGGGGCATGGGTGATACGAAATCATATTGTTGCTGGATCAGGGCCGCTGCACTCCATAATTTGTAGAATCACATTTGCAGCAGGTATATTTCTGGACTGCTAAAGCCATTTGTATATAGTGACAAATTCTGCTTACAAACTCCTTCTTCATGCCCTCTTTACTTTAAAACTATATCATAGTTTCACTGGACTTCTCAACTGCTTGAGCTATAACATTTAGGTGAGGAATTATCTTCTTCAGCTTCAGCATTTTTCATTAATAACATTAATGCCTAGCAATCTCTTCCAGCCAGTGCAATGAAAACTGTCTGGATGTACAGCATACAAAGTATTCTTGTACAGAAACATCCTCCCAGTGCTCATCAGGCCAAAAGCTATTTCCTTTCTGTTTACTCACACTCCATAGAAATGAATGAACACTGCAATGAAAGGAAAGACTTTGTGTTAAAGGACAGACTGTCATTAAATTTTATTTAATGCTTTTTTTTTCTCTCAGTCCTCCATCCTAGATCTAAAATATAATTCCCTAAACGTACATAATTTCAAGAATACCTGCATGTATACTCTAACTATAAAGAAATGCACTAAAGCACTTTGGTAGAGTTGTAATAAGTGTGAACTGAAAACTAAATCATTCACAATATAGCATGTGCTGCTCATACTGTAATAAATAAGTGTGACTATACACATAATACTCTGCATTCGTAATGTCAGAGACTGAAAATGCAAAACAATCAGGCCAAATCAATTTGTTTTAAGAAGACACTCCAGTTTCTATATCAATTTCCTGTTCTGATCCACACAGAGCGTGTTTGTTCCAAAATGAAAACTTATTGTAATATTCTGCTTCTGTCATGTTTCTCTCTTTTTAAGGTTGGTTGTTGAAATACAAACAGCATCCTGATTCCTTCTGCATCTGAAAGGTATATGAAGAATTGGTACCCATAGTGGAATTTCTCAGCTTCTATAGTTAAAGTCAGATGCTTAAGGCTATTTAACACAATTAGAGCCAGATGCTCTCAATCACATACAAAATTCTTTTGATATCCATGAAGAGCAAAAAAGAACCTTGTTTTCTTTTTATAAGAAATTTCAAAAGGCCTGCTTTCTAAGGCTGACTTCTAACTCTGTAAGGGGTCTCACAAATAAAAATACATTTTCCTTCAGAGCATCCATTAACATTTAGTACTTGTCTCCTTTTTTTTGGAAACAATGTAGAGCACAAATTAGCAAGGCCAAATAAACAGGACTTTTCAAATTCTTTATGCAGTCACAGGGAATATGCTAGTATGGCAATATTTTGTGACACTGACATGGAAAGTATAGTTTCAGATAGAAAAGGCCACCGATGTAAACACTGCTATTCAGGTTGTTATAATGAGAATTTTGTCTTGCTTAATAAAAGATCTCCTCCCATTAAAACTACAAAGATAAAATAGATGGAAGCCACACAGGTTCCAAGCTTTTTGCTTTTACTTCTGTAAGTCCAGGATAATATGAATGCAGTAGAATCACATCAGTGCAACTTTATGTAAGAGAAGACCCAAGTCTAATGTGCCTGCTGGGAAATAAGGGAGTAATAATTAACAGAAAAGAAAAATTGATACAGAAATATAAAGCAGCTTCAGGTAAGTAAGGGGGCAAACTCTGGAAAATCTAGAGATTTCAAGCATTTATCGTCTGCCCAGCAGCTTACTTTGCTCCAGCATCCAAGGCCACTTCTCCCAGACAACAAAAATAGACTATGTGCCTGAGTCTCAGAAGTTTCATTGAAAGTTTGGCCTATGTTCGATGGATAATGAAGGCAGGTTTATCTAAACTGTGAGTTTGGCAGTGGTGCGGCTGGGGCTCCCAGCTGCTCGTTCCCCTGTGGAGAAACAGGATCCAGCACAGGGCCCAAGCGAACAGCTTGGCGCAAAAATGTCCAAAACTGCTACAGGGAGAACAGGCAAGTTCAACTGCCAGAGTCCTGTAAAACAGAGATGCATATGAATAGGCACAAACCTCTATCGAATGATGGTATGCTTAGAGATGGGCTTAAGCTGCTGTGGGGCACAACCTGCCCATGTTTGAAGCGTGATTTATGTAATTCCAGACGTAATTCCTCTGTGGGTGCTAGCTAGAATCAGTTCTCATAGTCAGTACTGAGGCACCAATCACACTATAGCAAATGCTGTAAAACTATGTAAAATTCACAATATATATTTCATTAAGATTATTATTTATGCTTAATTAGGTCCATGCTGGCCTTGGAGGGTTTTTTGGTGGGGTGGGTTCTGAAAGATGTCTAATGTAATTATCTCCAAATATTAATTGGAACTATTGCTCATCCATACTGAAGACTAAAGGGGTATTTATTTACTAAATCCAGAAGCCATTGGTATGGTAGGGCAACCATAATATTTATTAATTTTAATTTGTAGCTCAGGGATTGAAGGATTTTGGGGGAAAAAAAAGGTAGATTTGCAATCCTACAGGTTGTTTTGAAATAGCCAGTTTGTTAAACACTTGTAATGGAATAAGGTAAGTGATAACAAACTCCTTAGAATGATAAAATATCAGACAGAAATATCTATGTCTATCAGCTCAAAACGTCTCATTATAGAAGAATTACAATCTTCAATGAGGTTTTATAACTACAGCTGATTCAATGACATAATCTGAATGCTTATATAAAGTGTAATTTACTGAGTCACTAAAATCTTTTAATGTTTTAAAACATTCAACAGGGGCAGAAACAAAATGTTTGAGGAAAAAAACATTTCAGAATTTTTGCAGAAATTTCACTTAAAAGGAGGATGTATTATTAGACTGTCTTGAACTTCCTACTTGATTTTCATTTTAAAATTTCATCCTGAATTCCCATTTTATTTCTAGCTCTTCTGTGGGAAATTCCAGTTCAGCCCTGCCACATGCCAGCCATGTTCATATCCTGCCCTGGATGCACTTCTACTGCATGAGGTCTCATTGCTTCAGACTGATTTACAGAAGTCATAATGTGACCTGCTACAGGATCACTGTTTATTTGACTCCAGGCTTCAAATAGATGCCTTCATGCTTTGACAGCAGGAAAAAACATAGCACACTGGACACAAGTTCCCAGCACAGCAGACATATGCCAGCATTAGGTGCACTGTCGTTTCTGGGTAAAGTCATTTGCTCAGAAAAATATCTTTCCCCCCTCTTACAAGATTAGGAAATATTTTAGTGGAGCAGTAGTTTAGAAAAGGAAATGTTCTTATGTTACTGCTGAGAGAGGAGGCACAAAATCTTCTACAGCCACATACCATGTCAAGAGAAGGAACAAATGATGTCAAGAAATTGCCTGGAAGCTGCAGTTTCCCATTAAACAATTCAAGGTTGGTTAATTTCTGATTTTTTTTTTCTGTAAAGGAATAAGAAAAATGGCTACTGTTTCCTCAGTAGAGAAACAAAAATTACCTTTTTCACCTTTTTTCTTTTTTTAATAGGGAAATAAGAAAACTCACTTCTTTTGTGCTTAGCTGAGAAGTGACCGGGAAATTCTGTGATTTAAACACCCAGCACCTACAGAGAGAGGAAGGAAAGTCTCACAAGCAACTGGAGTCAACCCATCCCACTTTGCCAACAGGAGAGAATATTTGCTTGCAAGATCCAGGAGGTGGCATTTGCGTGTCTCCAAGTAATACTTCACAGGAAAAAGTAATTTATCATGTAAGTTGATTGCTCATCACAGCTCCCAGAAAGATAAAAGGTTGCCCATTACTTTTGCACAACTTCACGCTACTACTGCCACCTTGAAAAGGCTCAGTAGGCTCGTTGTCTTAGACACCAAAGTGTGGGAAGTGGTTTCAGGCAGGGAATCCATTTTCACAGAGGTACCTGTATTAGCACTGAGTTAAACTTCTGAGGGACAGACCTTCAGAGGCACAGCTGTCTCCAGCACTTCCTCCACTCGGTGTCCTGCCTGTTGCAAATCCTCTTCACAAACCACAAACTCCCACATTCAAAGCACACAGAATTCAGCAATATAAATCTCATCTTTGGAACCAGGCACCCAACTTTTGAGCTTAACCATTGTCACTTTGCTGAAGTCCCATTCTGGATCTGGCCCATTACGCTCGCCTATACGCAAAAGCATTTCATAAAATTTCCCCATCAGAACGGTAATGTATTCTTTCCCCTTAAAATGTAGGCAACAGAACTTTTTAATCTTTCAAGAATAAGAACAATACACATAACTGCGTGAAAGAAATGGAATAATGTTCTTGACATAACCCTCTGAGCCACCCAAGGCACTCGCTATGTCTAATTCGGAGTCATGATGAGTGCTTTAAGCAGAAGTTTATTTTGCACTTGAATATGTGTTATTTTATCAGCATTCTCTTCTATATTCCTTTTTTCTCACTTTGCCCAAATGTCAGTGACTACATACGGTGGAAGCAGTGAAGAATCAAAGACCTTTATCCTGCAGAAGCATTTGTAGCAAACAAGACTAAAATGTGTGGAAAGGTCTGGGGAAGCTTAAAGATATCTTGATATGAAGGTCTAGCAACAGGTTTTGTTTTGGTTTTTTTATTTTGTGTAACTGAATTGCAGCCCAACAAACTGTAATTCGAACATTTCAGAGGAGGAGGCCGACCCTTTCCTGGACATTGAAACAAGTCACACCTTAAGAACTTTTAAGACTCTTAAGCAAGAATTGCATGTTTTGAAGTTCACCCTTCTTGTGGAATCACGTATTATAGAGTTTGCAACTAACCACCGCTGCTTCAGAAGGACGGTGTACTCCCTTTAGTGGTGTCACACACAAGGTTGAACTGATGTCAACATAAATCCTACTCAGTCCAGAGGAGTCCAATCCTCACTCACATGGGGAGCCAGTCTCAAATATTTAAATCAGCAATAACACACATGTTCATAAATGTGCTATTAGGTCTATGGTACTTACGTAGCTTATATGATGTAATTGAATTTGTATAGAAATGGGGATCTTCTTCAAAATAGGTGATAATAACTCATAAAAACAGTGTTAGGGTGCTGGACACGCAGTTTTAGAAATCTTTTGTGTTTGCAGCTTACTTGCTTCAGTCTCTGTCAAATGTTAAGCTCTTTTTAAATCCTTTTGACTTCATCTCTCCATGCAGTTCTCACAGACTGCATGTCACTGGGGCTGAATCAAAGCATTCAGCTCAGAGAACTTTCCTGTAAGGTTTTGACACAGATGAGAAGGAAGCAATTGCATCCTGTAGTTTATGTAGATACTCTTAAATTTGCCAGTCACTGTAGTCAGCAGTAGGCAAGGGAATGATCCCACACTCTCTAAACTTAGAGGAAATGTGTCTATTCAACATCCAAATCCACATCTGAGCTCTTCTGAATGTGTCTCAGGTGGACAAAAAAGGACTATTTTCTAGTCGCTTGGGTTTTTAAAAAACAGTAAAAATGTTGCAGATTATGTGTTCTTTTTCAGACTACAAAAGGCAATATGAATATTTTGATCTCCAATAAACCAATAGCCCTTCAAGCTCCTCGTAGCCTATTGGCTAAAATGATGGTTTAAGAGAAGATACACTCAAAGTGGATTTGGTTCAGTGTACCATGCAGAATAAAACTCAGCCTGCGATGTGTAATTTAAATAACATAGGTCTAGGTTTAACTCTGGGATTTGTGCTGGGGAACACTGATACTATCCTGACAAAATTCCAGGAACAGTCATTAAGGGATAGGAGTTAAGTAGTCTTTGAGAAGCTTTTGCTTCCGTATCACCTGCAAATGCAGAGCTGAATAACACAGACCCAACCACTGACCTTAACAGGTTAGGAAAGGAGCGTCTCACCCAGCCTATCTTCCCGGTGATCACGGCTGCCAGTGTCTGTAAAACCACAAGGAGAGACTAAAGTTGTTGTGATACTGCTGCAGTTCCTGTTAACCATCCCTTAGGTATAGAAACCTGCATCAGAAGCCGTGAGTTCATCCCAGCAACAGGAAAGGCTCTGGATAGCACCATGTTTTGCTTTTTTTGGCATATTCTGAATTGGAACTGTTAAAACTCTCCCTGTTCTAAGTAGCAAAGTTATTAGAGATATAAGATAACCTTGTTATGCACATAAAAAGTGACCAGCTAGGAAAAGCACTGTTACAATGAGAATGACAGGTATTCTGGAATGTAATGATGAGATGCCCTAATTCAGCAACCATATACCCACTGCAATCAGAGAAGTTACCCTGGGCTGGCATGCATGTCCATGCCCATCACCACGGCTGCAGTCTTACAAGGAGAATGCAGAATTGCAACATTTGGTTGCGCTGCTGGGGCATTTTTACTCTCTGTAATGACATGACTGGGGCANCTGGGCTTTTCTTACTTTAAAGAGGGCTTTTTGTTTCTATGGCTTACAGCACTGAATTAGCAGAGAACACGAATAAAAGTTATGTAGGAATATATGCAGTATATTTTGGCCTTGGAAAAGGCAACAGAAAATCGTAAAAAATTCTATCCATAACTGAGAGGGTTTTGCTCTGTTTCTTGTGGAAACTATTTTGCAGCTGCTGACCATTTGTCTGAATTAACAACAGACCTTTATTTCTTCTTGGTCTGACAGATTGTGTATGCTGGACTGCTCCATAGGATTTTTCCTATGCATCGTGGCAGTGCATGTGCACATTAAATTTTTTTAAGGGGGAGGGGGAAAGCCAGTCCGATATCATTTGTTGAATACTATATTCAGGGAGTTTTGAAGAGTTCCAGCATTAAAGAACATTTGTAAAGCAGCTCCACTGACTACAACTTTTATTTTGCATTTAACTGCTCCATGAACATCCCAAGGAAACAACTGGCAGCTTGTGGAGTGTCAGATTAAATGACTGCTATTTAAGCTTTAAAAATGGTCATTAGACTTTCCCATTAGCCTTTTCTATTAGTTCAGCTGCACCAGGCCTAGCAGCATAGGGAATCCTGGGATAGGCATGTTGCCGTAGTACCATATTTAACAACATACTAATTAAATCTGCTGAAAGTAAGTTATTCTAATAATTGATACAGTACCAAGAGTGAAAGATGGAGTAGGCCTCCCAGTATTGGTAACTGATTCAGAAGTGGATGTTTTGATGTGTATGTGGTGTGGATAAAGAATTTGTCACACCACCACCCTGACTCATCCCCAGGATATATCAGTGGCAGGCTCCTTATCTGTACTGGACAAAACAAAAAACTGTATTCAGTATTGAATTTATGTGCTGAAGCAAAACAGCCAGTCCATTTCACACATCTCACAATGGCACAGATACTACAGAGCACAATTACTGCCATAATCTACTAAAGCTCTAACTTCTGTAAAATAGCACAAACCATTCCTCACAGCCTCTGCTCAGATCTACATTGCAGTGTTTCTTCACTTGCACAGACTCCTCATCTCCTTGGTCTTCCTACTCTTCCCATTCTTTCACACACATCCTGTGGCAGAGCTGTTAGAAACCATTGTTAGCAAACTTATACCCTGCATGTTTTACTGTGTCTTTTTGAATAGCCCAGCCTGGATCCCAGTCTGTGTCCCACACCATTGTGTCCAGCACAAAAAAATTGCAAGGCAGTGGAGATTTGGCCTTAGACTTTGGGCCCTGAATGAGGAGAAGGACATTAAACCATCACTCATGACAAATTACTTGATTCGCTTCTGTTGTCAGAGGATGACTTCTGCTTACACTTGTTCAAAGCTGGAAAAATGCATCTGCCTCTTCTACAAAAGATACACACCAGGGTTTTGGCTGGGTTAAAAAGCAACAACTTTTAGTAGTGCCCCACCTGGCCAGAGGATGAGGAACAAGGACCAAGTTCACATCCACTTGCAGAGGACCTCATGGCTACTGCTTAACTCTGTTTTATATTTGCTGTCTTCATTTTTCTCTTTCTTTCATCCCCTGCTAACTTATGCTGGTCTCTAGTACACTTTTCTCATGCTGATCCTTTCTCATTTCACATATACTGTAGTTGGTCAAGATACCAAAAGTCCTACTAGTGACAATTTATTTAGTACATTAAACAATTGTCTTGTGCTTTTTGCCATAAAACTAAGTGACCCTGTAAAACATCTAAGGGTTCTCACTCACATGTGGTAGGGGATTAAAGTCAGATGGTTGAAAGATGCGTGGTGCTTTGTCATCTGTCTCATGCTTTCTTGGAGGGGAGCTGCCCTTACAGGCATAGCTGGGCAGCTCTTGAAGCAGACCTGGAGCTGCTGTAGTGTTTATAGCCAATTTATTAAAGCAAGCTGATTTCAAGTCCTCCTTCATAAGTCCTTCAGAGAACTCTGCTGTGGGGAGCAACCTCCAACATACAAGCTGGTCAGATGGGGTCCCTGCTTCGGCCATCCCATATGTAACCCACCACGATGTGTAAGCTAAAATCCTCGGTTAAGTACTGTGAAAGAGATGTAACTCAGCGCCAGTCACACTTTCAGGTAAAAAGCAGCAGGATAACACCTCTCTCAGTGCTTTATGATATTGCACAGGTAGTACCAACAGTGACATGGGGAGAGCGCACACATTGCAAATTAAGGGAATGATGGTATTTCCAGACTGTAAGTCACATGTCTTACATAAAAGCATGCAAGAACCATGTCGGTGTAGAAGATTTAATTACACAAACAAATAACTAGGAGGAGACGGGACATAGAGACCCACATCCTGCCCATATGGGAAAGCATGCTGGAGCCCAGAAGAGAGGTGTGGTTGACTCATGCCAGCTACATGAACTGTTCTGCTGGGGCAGCAAAATGTTTCAAAGCAGGAAATTCAGAGCCAGTCTCAGAGGTTTCAGCAGGCAACTGCGGAGCATGCTCCACGGAGCCATTTCCCTCTTCTTCTTTGATGAAAAATGAGCAGCATGTGCCCCTGGCTGAGACATATTGCTGGCAGTAGCATATGCATTTGATAACAGCAGCTTTACCAATCAAGTAAGGAGAAAGGGTTTTTTCCAATCCAGAAAAATCAACACAATATTTGTTTCTCTCCCTGTTGGGATGAACACAGAACTTTTCTAGGTCTTTAGAGGGGTGGGAAGGATGAGAAGGAAATAAAAAGATCTCCTCTCCTGAAGCAGGCAAAAGTTAATAATTAGGACACTCACCTAGAATGCTACCTTAGTTGTCAAGGCCCCCAGTACATGTGGCACTTAAATCCTAGATGAGAGCCTATCAGTCAATCAATGTAAGGAAAGTAGGTGCCCTATGGGACCTGTTGTATTGTGTACACCCCATGAGAGACAGGTCGAAAGACACAGCTTGGTGATCAAAGCACGGTGGGGTGGATGTGAGGGAAACAAGTTTTTATGTGTAAAGTTCCCAAAAGAGACAGATAACAAAAGGTAAAAAGCGTGGCAGTGTGGCCCTTTCTAGCTCCCTCCCATTACGTTTTTTCTCCTTCCCCCAGGACAGAGTCTGGCACAGTGACTCTGAACGCCTGACTGTATGTTCCGCAGGAATACAGCTAATTACTTAGACATGAGTAGCCTCATTTTTGAGGCTGAGCAGGGAACACTTCTGGGTCCATGTGCATTAATACTGCTGCACGTATTTCTGCAAGACAGGAAGCCGAGGTGGCTGAGCTCGTCACATTCCTGAGTACCAAAAATTTGTGAGCAGAATCCTGACAGGCCTGCAAGGCCATCTCCTTCATTTAGACTGAAAGAGTTGTCAAAGCAAACCAGTCCCTGTGCCACCAGTGACTCCAACAACCCATCAGTAAACTAAATGACAAAACCAAGACATGACTTTAAGGCTGCAAACACTGCTTCAGAAGCCTGGGCCAGGGAGCCAGATGTTGCAGGAAAAACATCTGGGATTTTTGATTGCCTTTAAGAACGAGTAGGAGGAGAATTGTGATGTGGTATGAAAAATAGCCTGCTGCATAGTTTTTGGATTAATGACAAAATTATCTCCCTTAAAATACTGTAAAATGTAAGAATTTTAACTCATATAGGATGGCTTAGCAGTAAAAAAAAATATACATTTTACAGAAGTATGGAAAACCCTGAAAAGTTTCCAAATATGACATACTTCAAACACAGAACCTGAAAGAGTTTCATAAGGATATTTAAAGAAAATTTTACTTTCTATCCATAAGCAAAGAACATGCTTTCCTAGGGAGGAATGGGGGGAGAGAGGAAGGGAAAATGGGGACAATTCAAATGAAGCAGCCCATTGCAGTTAGAAGCAAGCTTTAAAGTATACATTGGGTTTCCCCATAATGCTAGTCCTGAAGGTGTAAGTCAGGAGTAGGCCTGGCCAGGGGGCATTTCTGCTGCTCTAAGGTATTTTTTTAGGTCGCCAAAACTCCCTATTATATGTACACCAGGACAAAACAGAGACCTCTGAAAAGAAAGGCAGTAGAAAGTTCCTCTCCACCCTTCCACAAAGCTAGTGCTAATGAAAGCATGTGTACTGTGGGGAAAGGCAGCAAAAACAGAACCAGTTTTCTCTGGTCCTCCCACCACCCGGGGCTGTTCTGAGGGAAGAGCTTCACCCCCAGGGACAGCTAGAAATCCCAGCCTGTCCGAAACAAGGCCCAGGGATCAGATTTAGAAAAATACTGTGCCTTGTGATTTAAGTTAGTGGGAGCTGCACTTTGAACATAGAAAGTTTTGTAAGATACTGTCAAAAATCAGTTCCTCAGGAATTCCATTTGGACACCAAAAATCAATGGATATGTTCAGTTTAATTTTTCTGTGCTTTAGCAAAAATAAACTGTCCAACTCCACAAGCCTGTGCTGAAAAAACAGTCTCACCGAGCAGTGAGGGAAGCCCAGATGGAAATTAGTAATTCTGCCTTTAAAGGAGGGTTACAAAGCATGCAGCCACACACAGAACAGCCAGCCGAAAACAAGCCGCGGGCTGCCTGCCTGCACTGTGAGTGCTGCCCATCCTGCTCCAGGAGCGCCGAAGGAGCCCTTCAGAAAAAAACAGAACATTTAAGCCATTAATTACTCTGCAGTAGTGTTTGCACGTAAGGGAACCGGCTCCAGTAACAAAGCAGTCACAGTGGTAGCACGACCTAACTTTTAAATTTTAATAATATTCTTTCAGCATGGCCTGTTTTGTCATCCACATGTTCCGTGCACTAACTTCAAAGAATTACACGGAGTAGAAAATAGTAGCTTCAAGTAACCTTTTCAACTGTGGGAAAAACTTTTTCCTTCAAGAAATGAACTGTAGCACATTTTTCCTTTCTAAACAGTTTTTACTTCTTCCACTTACTTCGTGCAGTTAATGTTCAGTAAAGCATGTCTTGCCCACCACACTCAAACCGAAAACATCCTTTTAATAATAAGAATCACATTTCTTTAACAATGAGTATCTACTATATTTTTCTAGTATTCTGGGCTTCTGGGAGCACCTGTCCTTGCCACAGCCAAATTCCTTTCTTCTCTACAAAACTTTTCACAGAAATTTAAATAAATACATATTCTCACTTAATTGTGTTGTCCAGTCTTCGGCTACAGTATCTGCCCCAGGTATTGCCTTGTCTAGCATTTGTCTGATGGGAACATGCTCCCCTTCAAGATTTTGAAACACATTTTGGTATCTAAAGATGCAGACAGGAACCCAGGCAGATTTGATATGTCCTACTATGTTTGTGCACACTATTTCCACTCACAACAATTATTTGTCATCTTCAGGAAAGACAGTAAGTGCTTTATTACCATACATCAGAACTTTGCTGGTTTTTTAACCCCAGCAATACCTTACTTAATTTTGGAAACCCTGTAATGTACTTCTCTTCATCTTAGACATCTAAATACTTCTGTAGGTCTGACTCCAAGTGACTCTTCTGACTGGGTAAGATTGAGGCTGACCTTGCTTAATATTTTCACTTAGCATAGAAAAGACAAGGATGATGATGAAATGTGCTAATAACGGGCAAAGTTAGGGACAACCTCAAAACAGAAGAGGATGAAGAGATTGAGCAGAAACAACTGGATGATTTTGAGAACTCCAGTAATAAAACAGGACACATAAAAGGCACTAAATGCAAGGCCATGGATTTAAGAGCAAGTAACAGAAGCATGCTGTAAATTGGGAGGTTAACTTCTGAAAATGTTAAAAGAGGGGGAGAACCTGGGAATACTCACTAAACACAAGGCTCGCCGAGAGCTGCCCATGGCCCATCTATGAACAAGGCAAGTATGAATTGCGTAAAAAAGCTTGGCTTGCTTAGTCCAGTGAAGGAAGGCTGAGAGTGATAATGGTTGATCTCTATAAATATAGCCAAGGGAAAAGACAAATTATTATGCAATTTAAAAACAGTGTTGTCACAAAAGCAAATGGTTAAGCAGTGTTCAACAACAAATCTGGGAAGAAAGTTAGGTTCTGACTACAAGCAGTCTAAGCTGCTTAAATAGCCTCCCAAAAAGGGTATCAGATGCAAAAATCCTAACAATTTTTAAATGGAATTTGAATGGTTTCTGGAAAGAATCATATGGTGTAATTTGTGATTGCTTGCAACTGCAAGAAGGCCACACTTGCTAGGTGAACCTTTGGTGGAGCTTCTGTCATTACATATTTCAGTTGCTGAAAAAAATGAGAGCCAAATCCTTACCTGTGATCAGTGTAATTCTGTTAAGTCTACTAAATCTATGCCAGCTTATGACGGCTGAGCATCTAGCTTTTTGTGTGGATTGCCTCCGTCTGTATTTTAACAACAGACATACTGGTAAAAGAAACAACTGCTGTTAGTGAAAATCTTTTCATAAACCCTGCTTGTTACAATACAGTTTGGTTAAACTTGTTTTAGTAGATTAAAGCAGAGCAAGCTTTAGCAGACCATTTAGAATACTGTTTTATTCCATCCAGAAAGATGGGGTTAACTGGTGTGTTAACACAAAGCAGCTACATCGTACCTGAAAGAAAAGAAAAAGAAAGATGCTACATTTAGTCGCTTACATAGTGCAGATGACCTAACTGTCTCCTCAGATAGTGTCTGTGCCCAAAGAGTAGAAATCTAGACGACAAACTCCTAGTGAATAAAATTCAATGTCACAAAAATGTATTCCCGGAGCAGCCGCTGTCCCGCCCTCCCTGGAACTTGGATGCTGGCGGCATCACGCCTCTCCAGCAGACCTGGTGCAGCGTTGCATGCACCTCTGCCTGCTTGCAGTGTAGGAGACCGCTGTTAATCAGCTGTCCAGCTCGCAACAAGTGAGGTGTGAGAGCTCCTTCTGAGTTCATTTGTATTTCCTTGTGGAAGTACAGATGTAGCAATGGTAGAAGACTTAAAGCAAACCCAAAATAAACCCTTCTGCCTACCATGGGTACAGCTTGAGCAGCTGCTAGAGAAGTATTACTCCTCCCTTTACACCTAACTTGAAGGAGGAGTGTGTTTGTATTTTCACATACAGTTGCGTTACATAGGCTGAGCAGACATCATCACTCACCAACAGCTGAAAAAGGTAGAGTATGTCCCAGCCTTATAGCCAGGCACAGATTCCTGTCCTTTTCCTTGTGCTAGCTTTGGTGCCCCCTGGTTCCTTCTGTGAGTTGACCTAACTGTGCTGAAAACTAACCTATCAAAAATATATAGTATGATATGGCAGGGACTAAGAAAGGCAGAAAGAAAAAGGATGAGGGTGGGAGGAAGAATAAGAAGCATGACTCACATTTCAGCAGGAGTGAGCAAAATGCTACAAACCTCAGCTAAAGGTAGAACCGTGGCCTTCAAAAGACCACCTGCACCTTGGCTCGTGAGCAAGTGTCAAAGGTCCTGGTGAGTTTTGCCATTCTGAAAACCATTATTTAGGAAAGTCCCAAAACAGTTAGTCACCAAAAAAAAGCCACTTGATAATAGCAAGCTTGGTGACCAATCATTTGTGGCAGCTTAGATACAAAACAGATCTGCAAAAAAAGGTCTGTCTAGATTGAGGTCACCATTTCCAAAGGCTTTGATGCTACTACTAATCCTTTGATCCAAGGGTCTAGCTGTTTGTAGGTGTTTCCAGCTAGGAAGACAAACTGTTGATGAACTGGGGTTTTCTTTGATGCAACCTTGTTTAGAAGAAATTCACAATGTTTCTTTTCCCTCAGGATGGAAAATCTGCCAGATCAGAACATGATGCCACTGTATCTCCAAACTTTTAGCCAGAGACTTACCCAAAGTGCTCATACTTGCCCCACTCCCCCCATCTTACCTGTCTCCTGTGCCTTGCCGCCTCTTGCTTCTCCAGGCAAGCTGTTGTTCCCACAGACACACCCCAGAAAAGACTCCCCAGAGCCTCCCCCAGTCATCTGAACTCCTAAGCAGCTTTTCATTTCCCTTCATTTGGAACAGCAAATATGGGCTTAACTGACTCTTGGAGCTCCTTTAAGGGAACAGCAATGATTAAACCTCCTGATACGTCAGGACAGATTTCTGAAAACAGCAGTGTGATCTCAGATAAAAATGTTCTTTTGCCATTTGCGGGCAGGGGAAGCGATGACTGGTTTTTAAATATTTGTGAAAGTAGAGGCAAGCCTGTTGACATCCTGAGACTTCCTGGTTCATACTCAGTAGCGTGGCTAAGGCAATGTGCTCCTGTAACACTTTGGACACCTGGGTGCTCGTTAAAGGGAAAGCATTTAAGGGACTCAAATGGCTGTTGTGCTCTCAGAAACCAGAACTAAAGTAAATCTGTTATTTATTAATGTCTATGCCAGCACTGAAACGAGTACTGAAGGTCTTGACATTTCCAGTTTAGAGTCTTTACTATTTTCCCACATCATTATTTCTATTAACACTAAACATCTGGAAAGCTCTCCTTAACCAAACCTTAGAATTGAATTCCATTTTCCAGCCCAATAATAACTCTTCTGCCAATCCTGTTTACCCTACAAACTCACCTCAAGTTGTGTTATAGTTTCTATCCTGCCCTCTCCTGCCAAAACCTTGTACTCCTCCATACATTTAATAATCCCATCTCTCTGACTTGGCATCCTGATGTAGCAAATTATGCTGATGTTAATAACATCTCTAAAATAGTCATAATTGGACTTCTTTTGCAGCAGTTAGCTTCACAGAAACCTTTGGACGGCAAGAAAAGGCCCATGAGAAGTTTTGAGAGGAAGTAGGACACAAGGTCGCAGGAAAGTCCCTGCACTTCCTCTCTGCATTTAGGATGCAAAGGGTCTTAAGCAGTAGGATGTTAGCAGGAAAATTACTTTTTGCCCCTGCAATAAGCTTTTTATAGCTTCTTGGAAAGTCACAACATCAGCTTTCATTACCCTGTTTACACTTAAGCAAAGCATAGCAGCATGTGCTCTCAATGAGATCATCTCACATCAGCCCTGAGGGCGGGTTCCCCAAGGGGTGAGATACATTGACCCTCACTAGAGCGATACCTCCGTGTCAGCTCCTAAGAGAATCAGGCACTGAATACAGGACTAGTAAAGTTAGTTTAGGAGAAAGTCAACTGCCTCATAAGAAGATTCAGGGTCACTGGTTAGCACAGCAGGAAACTGCCAAATCTAGTCAACAGGAAGTCACAAGGGATGGACTTGTCTCAAATCCTACCGTTCTGAAGGTTTCATAGACCCTTAGCCCTGAGCATCACCCAGGGCCCATGGACGACTGGAACTAACAACCCAGCACTCTCTCCTGCACTGATGTGCTGTAAAATGGGGTTTACTGTCTGTCTTAGTCCAGGGGAGGGAGGATTGCAGAAGGAACTTATGTCTCTTTTTGTAAGAGATGATCCCTAAACATGGGGCTGCAGCTATTCAGGGGCCGAGTGGAGGAACTGGGGGAATGTTTCTAACTCCTGTTTAAACTGTGCGGATGATCAGGATAGAGAGAAGGCAGGAAAAAGAGTGAGACCTATGCAAGTGATTTGGGCACTTATGTGAGGCATGTGGCGTCAGATCATTTCTACTCCAAAAAGTGTTAAACAGTGGGTGGATAAAATGCATAAGTAGATCACTGAGCCCACAGTATGTCTAAAACCCTTTGCAGTACAGAAACCTGTGAGCCAAACTCTGAACATGCTTTTTCACTGTTGAGCAATTAGCTTTCCTTTGCTACAGGCAAGATGCGCAGCCACCTGGATCCATTGGTATCTCATTACCCCACAGTAACACCTTTGTGTAACTTGGCCTTCAGTCATTCACACAGTTTTGAAAACAGCTTTCCTAACGGCACGTACAAAAATCAGTCTTTATGTAGGCCCAAATTCTGTGCCTGGTCATAGCAGTAATCCTCTTGCTTAGGTTTGCTAACAGTTTTCATACACACAGCATCCAACCCATAAGAAAAGAGTTAGTACTTAAGCACTGAAATGCAGTCACTGCAACAGCCTTACATAATTATTGAAAGGAAAACAAAAAAGAATATTGCTTACAGCAAATGGGAGAATGTGCTTGCGACAGTTATACTTGTGTGCTGTGAATATGAGAAGTCTGAATAACACATCTGATGAATAAGAACTGTATTTAAAAAACAGTGTATTCCAGTTTACTAATCTGTGTGAGTGAAATTGTGGGAAGAAAAATATTATGCTAATATGAAACCACTTCAAGAAAGAAATCAGAAAATATGTGTAGTTAATCTTCCACCACAGAAAACGAAAGCATGAGAACAAAAACTAACTTCTCCCAGAAACAGCTGATGTTGGTGTAAATCACTCACACATTAGTATGTTATTTTCATTTAGAATTATGTACCGAGCTGTTTATATAGCCTATGATTCCTGTTCAAATCTATTTAACAGGAATAACCATGAGCTTTGCTACTCTTCAGAAATACAGTACAATGGGATTATTCTAGTGCTGCAAAATGGCTCATTCTTGCTATATAAATGTCTTCTACATGCACTAAATCAGGCTGCATTAAAAAGAGCTGATGAAAGGAGCAACATCTCTTCCTCTTCTCCGTCTCTGCCCCAAAAGGAAGGAGAGGGAAGGGAAGGGGAGGAGGTGTGGAGTAAAGCTGTGGCTTTCAAGGTTTGCACTTGCAATTCAGGACATGTATGCTACCCACCTGACCTTAGGCAGGAGTAACTATACCTGTTTGATTGCAGAAAAAGAAGTCAGAACTTTTTAAGGGGACTTTAAGTGTTCTCGAGTTTATTCCATTCCTTTAATGGACTCCAGTAAAGTCCCCAGGGGTTTAGGAAGCAGATTCTGGACTAGCAGAAAAAAATTTTGGTCTTGAAGTTTGTAGAATACCATTGAGATAACAAACTTGACCCAGTTTTACAGCAGTGGTAATTACATCAATCTGGGTCAAAATGCTTTCTACAAATACAGATATTTTCCACTTTGACATGAATTTGTAAGTTGCTGTTAAATTTAACAAGGTACTGCAGATATCAGACAGAGGAGATGGAGAGCAGAGGAGGAAAGGATTAATTTTTATTTTTTTTATTTTTCATCTAATATAAATTAATCTTCCTTGAAATAGTTTTCCGGTGAATGGGTTACCTCTGGAAAGAAAACGGGGATTAGAACTCCCACCATACTGTCCTAATCCCTTGGAGCCAGAAAAGATGTCTCCAGAAGTTCTCGCAGTGCTGGAGGGCAGGGAAGAGACCAGGCAGGTGGAGCAGAAGAGCACATGCCTGCCGAGTTGCTGGCCCTGCTACAGGCTCCCATCCTCCCTTCAGCATCTGGACCAAACTGAGCTGTGTCTCTCTCTCCCAGCCGTGCCCAGTGCATGACATCATGAAGAGGAAAAGGGATTGCATGGCTCAAAAAAAACCATTAAAGCTGCAGCCCGGAATGGCAGCCCTTGCCCTCTGCCTGCCCTGCACACAGCAGCGTCCCGGGTTGTGTGACCCAGTCTGTCACTGTCACTCAGACCAGAGAGGCGGCTGCTTCAGAGGTGGAAATGGGCAGGCTTGAGGGGCGATTGAGGTATAGACACGCTGATCTCAGCTTCTGTGGCTACTTCTGGGAAGAATATACAAGCCAAGTGTCACCGCCTTCTTTGTTGGTGCTATAATGTACAAAGCGGGCTTAAGCAGAGTGGTTTGGTGGTGATCAGGGGACGCGGCTGCTGTACACAGCAGCCCAACAGCTCCTACCTCGTGGAGGATAGCATGAAGCAGCACAAAGGTTTTCCTAAGTTTTCCCATGGGCCAAGCTAGATGCATGGGGAAGGTACATGAGGGATTCAGAGCTATGAACTAGGTTTTTCTGGGGTGTAATCCATGTAACTTTTCTTAAATACCTACCGCAGGATGGGAAAAGCTGTACTCAAAACCAGCCTATTTTTCTCAATTGATACCTAATACCACAAAATGATCATTTAGCATTAAGCCCAGCCACAAAATGTCATTCTAAATAACTTTCTGGAGCTGGGAAGTGCAAGTAACTAGAGATGAGATTTTCAAAGCCTCAGAAGCAATTTTTTAACTCTACTTCATATCCACTCCCTTTGGTAATGTGATCAATTTGGTCCATTCGGAGACAGCAGTGTTTCAGTACTCCCTTTTTTCTCCCTGAGGAGATGGTCTGAGATGAAGGAGCTGCCGAGGGCATCCACCAACCTGGAGGAAACCCTGAGTGACTAGGACAAGGGACACTGGGAACCAGGGTGCTGGGGAACTCCAGGAGGCCTGACATGGATCTAGAGGATTCCCCAGAATAGGAGGAATAAAACTTCGGGGTTATTACCATAGAGGGGTGATCCACAGGGACCATGCTGAGCAAAATTGTCCCATAATTGATCATCTGAAGACCAGACATACCCCCTCTTACAGAGGCAGACCACAAAGACAGACCATGGAGAAAAAAAATGTAGTGAGGAATTTCTTCAAGGACCATGTTCAATGAGGAAGAAAACAAGCTTCCTACCTTTTATCAACAGAAGGACTGTGATTAAGACTCGGGAAATGGGTTTCACCTCTGTGTTCAGTATACGTGGGAACCATAGTTTATGCAAGGTTCATAGAAAATGTTACAATTAGAGAAGATAATGAAAATAACCACAAAATTTTTTTGAGGGCTGAATATAGTGTTTTTCAGTGAGAAACTTCAGAAATACGATCTATTTAATTTATCAAGGATTGAGAAGTACAGCGAGTAAGTTTCTTCATGAGGAGATAATACTAAGAAGATCTTTAATCCAGTGGAGAGAAGTGTACCAAGAATCAGTGGCTGAAAGCTGAAACCAAAAAATTCAACCTGGAAAGAAAAGCCCCCCCTTTTTTTTCTTTTAAAGTCACTGTGAGAGTAATTACTTAATGAGGTGGGGGAAAATACCAAGGGAGCAGTGGATTCTCTTTTCTTGATGTCTCCAGTTCAAGACCGAATAACTTACTGAGGAAGTGCATTTGCCAAGCACCAGTTAATGAGCACAGTACAAGGGTAACTGGGTGAAATGTACTGGTCTGAAATGTACAGGAGGTCAGAGTAGATGATCTAACCATCCCTTCTGGCCGTAACTTCCATGAATCTATGAATTATCCTGGATTTGTTGGCATGCAGTAGGATTGAAAAAGCAAGCCTTTGAGGAAAAAACTGGTTGCAATTTGCCTCAGGAAAGTAATCTTCTGGTTCATGCAAAGGAAACCAGATTGATCTGTATTAATGGTGTCTGGCAGAACATTTTCTTAGTTGCTTGCCAAAGTTTTGGTGAGGGTTTTATCGCCAACTGTAGGAAGCGATATGAATTGATATAAAATATACAAACAACTCGGTAACCTTCTCATGGGAGTGAAGTATATAGGATGAACTTAATTTCTTTATTTTTGTTCCCTTCAGAGAATTCAGGAATTTGGCTCTTCCCAAAGTGTAGCAATCATGCCTAAGCATTTTATAGACTCCTAGTGAGAAACTGCCAAGCCTTAGAGACTTGTCAAGGGCAGAGGTTGGTTATTAATCTTCACCACTGTCATTTCAACTGCATCTGAGCTCCCTCTTCTGACGTTCAGATTTCTTTTTAACCCCTTAGAGGGACTGTAAAATAATCCTACCAGGTATACTCCCTGGAACAGGTACTGCAAGTCTCATCAGAGTGCTGTGGACAATAACACCTGAATAGCAACTCCCTTGGCTGCAGGTCCATATCCTATCATTTCAAGCACAGATGTCTGTGATTCTTTCTCAATAATGTAAATACTTTATTTTTTTTTTTAACGACAGCATTTTTCTGCCACTATTTTTTGTGCAAATACTTTCAGGGTAACTTTTTCAAATACAATTATACTAGGAATAAAAGTCTCCAGATATTTCAGCCACTTCTCCCTTATTTACCGCATCTGGATATCTTCCTAGAATGCTGTCCAGAACAGACACTGATTTTAAAGCTTGTGCAATGTTTAAGGGAATCAGTTCTTTATTACTCTCAGAGGTATGCACTCTTCTATAATCACATCACAACTCTGATTGTAGTTTATGTCTAAGTTTTCATCCTCAGAGGACAACATTTTATTCTTTTTGAAATACATAGACCCATACATGAATAAACATTTCCTGTCTTTTTGGCTGCCAGGGGCTTGAGAGCATTCTTACACTTTTTTTTGTTTAGGTTTGTGGTAATACTTATCTCTTTGACTACAATTTTTTTTAACAAGTAAAGATTATCTGCATGGTCACACATCCCCTCAGACATCCCCACCCACAGCCATATTTCAGCATCCCCTCCCAGTCTCTTCAGCATATCTGAAGTTTCATCTTTGCCAGACTTTTTTTGTCAAGCAAAGAACTCCATGGTGGCTGCTATTTCAGCTTTAGCAAGAGAACAAATAAGGGAAGACTATGGTCAATTATCAGCATATTCACTTGACTTTGTGTAATGTTGCTGTTCCTACTTTTTGCTTAGGAGTTTTAGCCAAGCTCTTTTTGATCCAGGTAAGTGGTTTTCTAGTGTGGTAAAAATTCACCACCCAGAAAGTATTCATTTTACTCATTAGATCTTGGGCATGTATGTTGCACTCCAAAGTATGCTTGCCCCTTAGGGAAGAAGAGGGGAGAAGAAATCCCACAAGGTAGTTGATTGTCATCTTTTAGGATGCATCTTCTAAAAGATATTATGATGATGGGCTAGGCTGTGTGGAACTGGTTTCATTTCTGCCAGTACAATCAGAAATTAAAATCCCACTTGATCCCTGGGCTAGCAGTGAAGACCTGATGAAAAAGCAGGGGGTTATTTATCAATTTCCTCAAGGCTTTTCCTACCAGACTACAGTTCTCTGGCCACTTCATCTTCTCTCAGCAGACCTGTTTGATAATACCTGCTTCCTAACATGGGTACCAGAAAAAGGCATGAACTAGTGACAGCAACAGTACAAAACTCATGAGAAAATGTTAAGACAACAGATGAAGAACAACATATTGAGGAAGAGCCTATACAATGGAAAGGATGGTTTTAGAAGGTTATTTGTGCACATTGAATTGTTTGACAAATGCTGACCATTCACAGAGCACTAATGATAGCTAACAGGCAATTTTGTGCATATTTTCAGTAAAAATTGAGCATTGAATTTTTTTTGCTATTCAAAGTGATAAAAGTTTTACCATCTGTTAAACTTTTAGATTTCAATTATTTGTCTTTTTCTACCTAGAAATATAAAATTAATTATAGAGTGGGATATATACAAAAGGAAAGACTGAGAAAAAGAAGGCGGCTCCCCATGATGGCTTGGCATGCTGAAATCTAATCTTCCAGTGCTGAGGTAAGTTATGATGCTGCAGGCTACAGAGGGTGAGGTTCTCCTCTCACAAAAATATCTCTCTTCCTTTGTACCATGGAGTCATCCCAAACAATATGAATTTCCATCCTTATCCTCTTTCTCTCACTTTCATTCTGACCATAAATTTCATCCTGAACTGGAAAGTTTCTCCACCTGAAGTCAAAACCAATATGTTCATGGGAAAAAATTTCGGTTTCAAACTTTCATTTTCAAATGAAAAATAATTCTTGCCAAAGTCTGCAATCATCTCTATTCAAGTGTAGCAGCTGTTAATGACAGCTATGCTGAGGGATTATACACCATGTATCCATAAGGACTGGTGTTTTGTATTTTTTGTTTGTCTTGGATGTATTAGCCTTGTCTTCCTTGGGACTCTTCATAGCTGTATTGCAGCTCCACTGGCCACAGAGAGGTAGAAGATGAAGTTCAGACAAGGCTTATACAGGCTTACCATTCTACCACTGTGTTTTCTAACCCCAAGGTTAGCAGGGTTAGATAGTCAGTGCTGAAAACAATGGCCTAACTGAAAACAATTCCCTAATCTGTAAAGCAGCTTCTGTGAATGCTGTCACAACTAGAGACTCAAAACTCTGAGTGTAGACACTGACTCTGTCCAGATTATTTGCTTTGCAGCTGGTATATTCAAGCACTAGTGTGACCTCTTTATGCCTTTCCCTCTATACATTTTTATTCTTGAGTGTAGAGATGTAAATGTATTATTATGTATTCCTTTCTGTGATAAAATACTGATTATGCTTGAGTGTACTACGCCAGTTATAATGGCAGAAAAAGTTCTGAACAGATGCTATTTGAAGGTAGCTACTGTTCTGAGAGGAGAAGATAGTTGTGAATAGATGGTCTCATTTCTATGCATGATTCTGTGACGCTGAAAAGAAACTAATACCAAAGCCTTTCTCCTCTGATGACGGAACCAAATATCTGTGAACCTACCATCTTTATTCTCTTGCCAGGAATCACACAGACCAATGATAAGAGAAAAAAAAATATCAAAATAATATAACATGGTGGACAGTGCTTTATGGAACAGAGAATCAGAGAAATGTGACTGACAATTTGGTAGGCTCTTTAGAGACTAATAAACTAGGTGAAAATAAAAATTAAAAAGTTCTAACATCTAGATGATTTAAGCACTAAGCAGAACAAAATGAAATTATATAGTATACAAATCTTCTCCTCCAGTTATAGAAAAAAAAAAAAGAACAAGACAACACTTTTTTGATAGAAAAAAATTTTTCATTTTCATATTTCTGGATATGAGAATCAAATACACCATCCAGATGGGAGTTTCAAGTTCTTCTAGATTATGTTGACGGTTTATATACAGGCATATGTTTAAAAAAAACTCATTGTGAAAAATGGCAACAATCCTTGTATAAGCTAGCTGTAAGAGAGTGTTCATTATGTTGAACACTTAAATCTAGCATTGCACAGACAAAGCCTCTGTTGTGATACCAGCTAACAGGACACAACATGATCCTGCAGTGATAAGGCAGATGATAGAATTTTCAGTGTTTAGCATGATGGGCTGCTCTTTCCAATGTGGCAATAAACATAATGTGTACTTGTCTACATGGTCATCAAGCTATTGATGATTGAAGTTCAGACCTACGGACAATGCTTAAAATATTAATAAGGAAATACAAATAACTGACCTATTTAATGTCCATACAATATCCTGTCCTTTTTCCAGATCATGACAGATTTGTACTGGCATCTAAGCCTGCAGTGCCCAGATGAGTATCAGCTGCAGGTTTGCTTATAGATCTTTCAGTTGTAAACTAGTTATAAGAATAGATATAGAAGGGATGTGAATTTCCTTCAGGTTAATGGACACATTAGTAACCACCCCAACTCCGTCTGGGATTCTGAGCCTTGATTTGGGAAATGCAGATCTAAGCCTCGAAATGTCATGCTGATTGAGGCCTCAGGAAAACTGCATTCATAAGCAGCAGGACCTGTATGCAGTGATTTGCTTTGTTCTTCAGGCAGGGAGAAGGGGACGGACAGGGGGCAAACTGAATACCTCTTCTCTGACTCAGTATGAGGGGAAAAAGCAATAATAAACAAGATCTCAAGAGCATATAACAATCAGTATATTCCAATACAGAGAATGCATCCTAAAACACTTTCTTGGTATGAATGGCAAGGTAAATCTATGGGAGAGGCTTGAAATTTCTTCCAAATGAGCTGTGAGAGGACTGTGGAAGAGATTCCAGGATCCCAACTTTTACATCCATCCCTTGGCCTATGGGCTCCCAAAGACAATTGCTAGAGCCACAGAAACAGTATGTCATGATGGTGTCTGGGGCATTGCTCAGGAGAAAGGGGTGACGGGGTGCCATTGGGAGCAATCATGTCCACCTCCCATCAGATCCATTGCCCAGAGTGAAGAGTTTAAGAAGCTGCTTCCTGCAATCTCCCCTTCCCAATATTCATTCCTTCAGCACCAAATGTGCATTCCTCCAGCTCCTCACACAAACAGCTTCCCAAGGCTACTCATAGGGCCAAATAGTCCTGAGGTTGGTGAGCAAATGTAATTGTTCCTTCAATTTCACTGTCCTCAGCCTTCCTACCTCTGCAGCAGGCCCATGCCTTTCCTCACAGTTCTACTGGAAAGACTCCCAACAAACTCCCCAAGCAAGACGCAGCAAGAGAGCAGGAGCCACACATCTCTCTCAGAGAGCAATATAAACACAGACTGTGCAGTAGACTTCAGATTCATAAAAATCCAATTTAGAAAAGGTGATTTAAGGGATTTAGGAATATGGATTTAAACTTATAAAGCTTTTGCTCTACAGCTGAACCCAACCTCAGTCTTCCTAGGGACCCCAAGATAACACATTTCATCAGTCATCTGCCTAAATTCTGCCTTCCCAAGATGGGGATAAAGCTTTTCTTCCTCACTATGATTTTGTGAGGATAAAATCTGCTGATGATCATGAGGTGCTCAAACATAGTGATACAGACCCTAAAAACAGAACATAAAATAGTCCCAGACTACACTTCTGCCAATACTTTCATTTCAGATGTGAATCCCATGCCATTTGCAGTGCTGCTGTGTAAAAGCTTAGCTTCGATTAAGGAGCTTCATATGAGCAGTCATGAGCCAGTATGTCCTGTCTTTACTAATCCTTTTTCCTCTTTTCTTACCTTTCTTTTTGCCTGTACCAGAGCTGCAAGGATTTTAGAATTGAAAAGTAGCGCTGGGCTCAGGAAAAGTAAGCTTTGTTCTCCCCTTTCTGCTGACATTTTGTGTGACCTCAGGGAAATCATTTAACCCATTTGTTTCCCCTGCACAAAAAAGAGAGCAAGGAAGTTTTCTTTGTCCCACGCACCAGCACGATATCGCAAGCTCTCCCAGGTGCCTCCAACTACATTTACAGACAGTGACCCTTGTCTGCATCTTGTCGGAGGCCGTTGAATACCACCATGGCTGTAATACAGAAAAGGAGCCGTTAACAGATGGTGGCAGTAATGCCAGGCTCCAAGCCATTCAGAGGAGATCCCCCGGCTTTGAGGTTATGAGAAAGGTGGTGCTTTCCACCCACCTTAATCCTGCTTCCATATGGCTTTGGGGAAGGACTGCAAAGAAAGAGGAAGGCAGCTGCCAGCTAACAGGAATAATGGGCCAAACTGGGAACTGCTGGACATTTGCACCTTCAGAGGCTTTCCTTCTTTTGCTCTGAGCCGATTGGAGGCTTGCTCTGGTTCTGGCTGATCTTCTCCCCAGACGCACAGAGCAACTCGTCCTCTCTCTGCCTCCTCCCAGCCTGTGCCCCATGCTCTTTCATTCCCTTGGGGTGTCCTCCTCCCTGACAAGCTGCCCCTTTCCCACCCCCTGAAAAGGGGAACGCTTTTGTGGTTGCTTCTGCTTGTGCTGCCGTGCTGTCTTCCCCATTCCCATGTTTGTCTTGCCTAAATACAAACCTTGGGCTTGGGGGGAACTATGTACTGCTGCAGCATTTGACTACCACCCTGAAAAGCCTTACTTTGTTCGCCCCGTTACTCCAATAAACGTGATGATTATTATTATCATTAATATTTGCAACAAGGTAAGTAGACTAACACAGGGGGATGGTGGATCTTCCACAGGGCTGTTGGACCCTGTTACAAAACAGTTCTCAGAAAAGCAAATTTCTACAATTTCCATGTATTCTTTGTTATCAATTATCACTAAAATTAGTCAGAAAACAAAGCACTTTAGGTACTACCCTGTGAAAGCTGCTTGAACGAGAACAATATGTATCTACCTAACGTCATTAATAGAGCTAATAAAAGCACAGTGCAGCCAGCAAGTGCAGCCATCAATGAGGTTTTCAATAACTTCTTTGGGAACCAGAGCTGGCCTGATTTCCTGCTTCAGAAATACCCAAATATAGTGGTGATTCGAGGAGTTAAACACTTTACCTTTCACATTTTCTCCTAATCCTATACATCTTCTGCTTCAGTGGTTAAGATCTAGTAAATACCAAACCATGACTTTGTTAATGAAGTGTAAGAGTAACTTAAAATGTGTACTGCTTTTACCAAGGATGCCTTTCAGAAATCTCATCTACAGCTGACACACATAAACACACATAAAGCAGAATTAAAACCAGAACTTGAGTTGCTCTTATCTCTAACTGCAGCACGTTTGTGATGATACTTGTAAAGGTTTGTGTGTCATGAATCGATTAGTGAGTCGATGCATAACAGATATATTTGTGTGTAGAGGTACTTGTAGTTATATACAGATCTGGGTTTTGAAGTACAAAATTTAAGGGGAAAAACATTGTGTTTGGAAGAGTTCCTCCGCATCTAATTGAACCCACAATCTAGCATCAGATGCTAAAAATAAAATTAGGAAATACCGGGTCTGAATGCTTCTACTGGTTTGTATTTTGTTACCTTTTCCAAAGATTCTGATAACTGCTCAAGTACATCTGTGAGAGTATCACATTTGTACAGCATTTCTGCGGAGCTGCAGATGAATTCAGCCCAAGGAAACAAATGACATTGTGAGGTATTTTTATATAAAAATATTTCCAAGTAACTAAAACCAAAAAGAAAATAAATATAGATATAAAAATAAAACCACCACATATTCTTCATTCCCTTGTCAAACTTGGTCATATCTCTGTGGGGCCACCCATGAAGGTTTGTGGAAGAGAAAGAAGCAGGGTGATTTGCCCCAGTCCTCATTTTGAGGCATCAGAAGGGAAGTAACTCACTACATTGTGATACATTAAGATACGTCATGATACATCCAAAGATGCAACTTGTGGGAAGCCCGCTTTAGTTCTGAGGCTTGATGACCTTGTGCTCCGCTAATAATTTTCTTGACAACCCCTCTTCTCCCACCCATGGGCACAGGGCTGCCCACCGGGGCAGTGAGCTGGAGTCCCCCTGCCCAAGGCTTCAGAATAATACTGCTAGAAACACCTAAGAGGTGCATTTCCTACAGAGTGAGTGAAATGTCCTGTCCCAAGCACTTCTCCAACCATAGCAATGAGCTGGACACCACAGCCTTGTATCACCAGTTTGTATCAACACCCAGGCAAACATAAATTGTGTTTCCTGCCTCGTCTTGGCAGAAAAAGATAAGGGGAACCCATGGCTTGCAGAAAGGTGTGATCAGCCTTCCTCCTCTTTTCACCCTTTTGTTGGCCAGTGTTATGGGTTTGTGTGGCGCAGTTTTCTTTGGTAGTGAGGGAGGGGGCTGCAGAGGTGGCTCCTTTAAGAAGCTGATAGAAGCTCCTCCTGCTCCAAAGAGTCAGACCTGCCTCTAGCCCAGACAGGGAGTGACGGTGAGAGCGCCTCTGGGAGAACATATTTAAGAAGGGGAACCAGCAGTGTGGGGGTTGGGAAACGTGAGAGGAACACCTCTGCAGATACTGGAGTCAGTGAAGAAGGAGGGGGAGGAGGGGCGCCTGAGGAGGCTGATGGCCCTGCAGCCCGTGGTGAGAAGGCAGGCTGTCCCCCTGCAGCCCATGGGGGTGAGCGGTGGAGCGGAGGCTCCCGAAGGTGGCCGTGACTCCATGGGAAAGCCTGCGCTGGAGCAGTGTGAGACTGGAGAGCAGCTCGCGGAAAGGACCC
>VYZV01008142.1:2328-13554 GCA_013401275.1 Pandion haliaetus | reverse complement strand
CAGGGGACGAGTGAGGAATCTTCCCCCTGAGGAAAGGAGCGGCAGAGACGATGTGTGGCGAGCTGACTCAACCCCCATCCCCTGTTCCCCTGTGCCGCTCGGGGGGAGGAGGTAGAAAGCACCGGGAATGGAGCTGAGCTGGGAAGGCGGGAGGGGTGGGGGGAGGTGTTCTGATGTTTGGTTTCCCTTCCCAATACCTTTGGTTTTGATTTGATTGGTAGTAAATTAAATTGATTTTGTTTCTTCCCCAAGTTGAGCCTGTCTTTTGCCCGTGACCACAAGTGGGGAGTGATCCCTCCCAGTCCTTGTCTCAACCCACGAGCCTGTCTTTGGATTTTCTCCTCATCCCAGAGTGGCCAGGGGAGGGGGGAGTGAGTGAGCGGCTTCATGGTGCTTTGTTACTGACTGGGCTGAAACCAAAACCACGACAGCCAGGCAGCTAGATGTAATTTGTATCTCTGAGGAGAAACAGCTAGATAATACAATCATTTCCCAGTCTCAGGTGCTGTGGTGCCAAAACCTCCCCTCTGAGACCTTTCAGACAGACTGGCTTCTTCTAATCTGACACAATGCCTTTTCAAGATACAATTATCGGCTTTGAAGCGCAACCTGATGGCACAGAACAGAGAAAGCTTCCTTTCCTGGGACAAGGAGCAGCAAGGTGAGGATCAAGATAGCTGTGCTTGCTGATGACGGTACCAAAGGACAATGACATTAGGCCTTGCTGACACCGCTGCAGAGCTGAGTGTCTAGGACACGAGTGTCCTGCCCCTCCGCTCCACTGCCCAGGTCCACCCAAACCCACCTCAGCTCCTGACTCCTTCTTCACCCCCATCGGCCATGTTCCTCCTTCTCATCAAGCAAGTGCCAGGGCAGGGTAAAGTTTCTGCATGTGTAGGGTCACTTGTGGACCTGTAGGTCCCAAGAAGTGTGAGTGGGGGGGGAGTAGGAGAAGAAGAGTTTGTGGTGGAAATGGGGTTCTGCCCCCTGAGGGGAGGAGGGCAGGAGTCACCCTCTGAACCTCTATAAAAAGGTTATAAATGAGGAGTGAGGTATGAGAGCTGAGGTATGGAAGCCTTTCAAAAGCTCTATCTGGGGAGTGATGAGCTCATAAAGAAGAAAGAAACTGTCCTTATCCGTATCTTCCAAAGAAACCCACAGACCCCTTGCTCGAAAAGTTTGATAGCACTATAATACATGTTTATGCCTTGAGATACTTCTAGTATCAGTATCGCTGAAGACTCAAATTGTATTTTCCATAAAGAATGAACTTTGCAGACTGAATGTTCTCAATTTGCCTGCTTAAGCCAGGCACAGCTCTATTTTGAATCTGCCTGAACGTCAGCTTCTGTTTGTCACAATCACAGAAGTTGCAGCCTGTAGAAGAACTGTGTTTCATTTTGCTGCAAATGTGCAGAGCCTGGAAAAGGATCTCAAAAAGCATGATGCTACCAGTTTTCTGGGGGCACTGAAAATCCAGTTGCACATCCAGCAATAACTGTAGCTTTCCCATCGTCTTTGGCTTGAATTTTTCCTGCCCTTACTAGTGTGGAGGTGCTTCATGCTAGCTGCTCACAGTCTTCCAGACTACCCATGCCTGCATCTCAATGCTATTGTATATATAAACTTCACAATGCTTAAGAATACGAAAATTTCCCATGATTATAGATGTTTCATAAAATTCACATTTAAAGAAAAACGTTTCAGTATTTTTTAGTAATGTGAACGCAATATTAGGCTTATAAGCATTTAAATTATTCAGATGCTTTATTAGTCCATTTCAGAAATTTTTCTTTGTACATGAATGAAAAATTTAAATGGAAATGGTTCTGAAAGAAATAGTGCTGAACATAGCTGTATAAAAAGCAATCTAAAAAATCCTGACAGAGGTAAAGGAAAAGAAATTAAAGTCTCCATGATGTATGGGGGTCTAAGAATGAAAGATAAATTGTTTCTTGCATGTGCTGTGTCAAACCAGTTGTTGCTCCAAAGCTCTTTACAGGCTTTATGCCCACACACTGAGTGAGCTGCACATCCTCCCCAGCAATGCTCAGTAAGGTGCAGAAAGGGGAACTCTGCACAGGGACTGCCAAGATTAAAGCACCTCAGAGGCTTAAATTTGAACTTTTTCTGTCCTTGTGTAAACTGATAAGGCAATGTCAGCCTACAAACATAGGCCTGATCCCACAGAGATTTCAGTCTCCGATTAACTACCAATAAATCCAAGGAAAAAAAAATAGAAATCAATAGAGTAACCAGTCATTGCTCAGCACTGGTAGGTGTACTGGCAAAGGAGGGTTTTAAGGAAGCATACAAAGAAAGATAATAATACATTTTGCGGAACTCCTCATAAGCATGAGAGGCAGTGTGGCAAAAAGGGCATAATTGCCACTTCGAAGATTAAAAACTGGATAATAGAGGCCAGCATCATGAGATAATTTGAGGAAGACACAAGATTTCACCACTTAAATGTATGTGTTTTGAGTAGCTTGGTATGCCCAGGAGATGAAAAGGGACTGACTTAAATAAAAATGAGGAAGTGGGAATGAGAAGCTTTAAGAAATGAAAACTATAAATTCTGTAAGAATAGCTGCTATAAAAAGGGCATTTGCATGCTAAGAAGGAAGAAATAAAGGATACAGCTGAAGATTGTCAAAATAGCTCTAAGCCAAATGTGAAATAGTTTCCAGTAATTCAGATCCCTCATGGGCAGGCAGGTCCTGGGCTGTCCCCGGCGAGGAGAGCACTCTGAGGCTGGCGTGGTATGACGGCGTGTCCTCCAGTATGCTCTCTGTGTTCCACATGCCAGCCAGTGAAAAGGAAACGGATTGTAGGGAAAATCGCCATCTGCTTTTGTCAATAAAAGACCGCGTGCATGGCTTGAGCCTAAACAGACAGAAGCCAGCCTTTTATAGCTGCATGGGGGGAAATGGGAGACCTTACTAAAGTGTGAGGAAGTATAATTTAAAAGGAATAAACAAAAATTACTATGACACAACTTCATCTGCTCTGTATAGACTCCAACATCGTATCATAGAAAGCATGGGAACTTATAAAGGCAGGGGTTCACATTAAACCTATGATTTTCTCAGCTTCCTAGGACCTATTTTCAAGAACATTATTACAGATATTGTTTTCTCACACTTTAATGTAATTTGTACTGTACAGGGGAAAAAAAGATTGTAAAGTTTCTCTTTCTTATAAATGTGTACAGAAGGCATTTGTATGCCCCATTCACTGAAAGCACTTCGCAGTCTTTGGCATATTTATGCTTCCAAGGCACATAAGAGGGTGTATTAATATTCGTGTTCTGTAAACCATTTAACTGAGGCACAAGGTTGCAGAAATGCAACATCTTAAAACTGAAGTGAGTATAGGGATAGCTGAGGCAGCACTAAAAATGGTATTGCACGGAATCACAGCATGGCTGTGGTGGGAAGGCCCCTCTGGGGATCGTTTTGTCCAAGCCCTCTGCTCAAACAGGGTCACCTAGAGCCAGCTGCCCAGGACTGTGTCCAGGTGACTTCTGAAGTTCTCCAAGCATGCAGACTCCACAGTCTCTCTTTGGCAACTAAGGGGACACTGGCCAGCCTATAGCCCACCAGATCCTTGTTCTTGCCCTTCTTGGTGATAGGAGTGATATTTGCTTCCTTCCAGTCCTCAGGATTCTGCCCTGATCACCACAACCTTTCAGAGATAACCAACAGCATCCTTGCAGTGACATTAGGCAGCTCCCTCAACCCTTGTGGGTACATCCCATCAGATTCCATGGGTTTATGCACTTTGAGTTTGTTTAAATGTTCCTTTCAATGGGGTCCTCCTCCACCAAGGGTGAGTATTCCTTGTTCCAGACTTTCCCTTTGGTCTCAGAGGCCTGGTGTTCCTTAAGGCTGCTCTTACCAGCAAAGACTGAGGTGAAGAAGGCATTCAGTTGCTTGGCCACTTCTGTATCCTTTGTCACCAGGGCCCCTGCCCCATTCAGCAGCAGGTCCACATTTTCCCTAGTCTTTCTTTTGCCACTGATGTACATGTAGAAGCCCTTCTCATCTCTCACCAGATTCAGCTCCAGGTAGGCTTTGGCTTTCTTAACCCTACCCCTGCACACTGCGCCTATATTGTTCCTGGGTCATCTGCTTCTGCCTCTTGCATGCTTCCTTTTTATGTTTTAGTTAGTTGGGAGCTTCTTGTTCATCCACGCAGCCCTCCTGCTGCTTTTGCTTGACAGTGGCTTGACAGCAGCTTGGGTACAAGGTGTGTTTGACCACACAGACACACAGAGTTCAAGGCAGAAAAATTTTCTTCACCAAGATGTGGAGTCAGTTCATCTGTGCTTATCTCCATGTCTGCCTCCAATACCCACAACAAGAGGTGCTACAGCTAGTGCTCCAACCCAGCACCCTGGTCTGCAGGGCAGATATACCTACAGAGACTTACGCCAGTCACATAGGCAGTCTGCCACAGGGCAGGAATATGAACACAAATGCCCCCATCTTAAACTAGTTATTTCACCAATAACCCCTCCTGTCTCTTGAATTATGCATATGTACCATTCTTAATCAAACAGCTGAATTTGTAATTGTTAGCTCATTTGTTTTAATAACCCTTAATATATTGGCCTGCAGCCCTTGAGCCTCATAGCTGTGGTTTCTTGCAATATTGACTACAAAATGACCTCTCAGTTGTCCCAGTTGCTACATATTCAAAAATCAGTATGTGGCTGCAGGAACATTTATACAGCAAACTTCTTAAGCCACTGTTAAAAAAAAAGGCCCTCATTACCCATATCTTACACTCAGAGGTTGGATCAACCCCCTCAGTGTGCAGACAGTAATATCTGTTGCCTATTAAACTTAAATTTGTGTCTCTCATCCTACATATCCATACTCCTAATGACAATTGGACTCACTGTATAAGTAAGGTGGACTCTTCTAGGGATTTGCAGAACTGGGTATGAACCTAATCCTCTTGCATCAGGTTACTATGAAAAGCAAGGTGCTAAAAGACAAAATACACATAAAAACTTTTAATATGAAAATGTTTAGACATAATATAAACCCAAATAAAATGGTGGTGGGTATATAATACTGGAATGATATTCCAAATAGACTGATTCATCCTTCCACTGTGACAATGAAAAGGAAAAAGGATGTATCTAATATGAAGCATCAGTGAACCTGTCTCTCTGTTGAGGGGTTCCAAACTGCAGCTAAATCTACAAAAGAACATGTGTGCATTTTGGTCGTCCAAACCCAAACTGAGAATTTAAAACCATCACTCAGTTGCTGAATTCATCAGACTGGACCCAGGAACTCTAGCTTGACGATGTGATCTGTCACTGCTTTTAAAAATGCCAGGAGAGAAGAGGCTAGAGGTGCCCTCAGAGGTGCCCAGCCAACGGACTGTGCCCCACCTCAGTCATCCTGTCTCCAAAGTGCTTCAGAAGCAGCTGCCCAAGGGCCTTCCCTGGGGAGACACAGAGGAGGTCTCTGCCTGCATGATGTCCAGAGCAACTGATGCTTACGTGGGCACCGACCTACCTTGCATGTGAAGGAGGTCCTGCTGCGTGGTAGGGAAGGGGCCATGGCGTGCAGTCCTCTCTTACCCCCAGTGTAAGCTGGGCAGCTGACCTGCCTAGCTGGAAGCACAACGGTGCTGGGGCGTACCAGCTCTCTCTGCTCAGTTGGTTCCCCTTTGCAAAGAAATGATTATCTGAGGGCTGAAGAATGAGATGAAAAGGATCACGACTGTGCATTGTAGTCACTGGGTCAGACTGCTAACACTGGACTCTGGGTGCCAGCCCTTGCTTGCTCCAAGAGCTAGAAACTAGAAAACAGTAGCATTTTCTGTGGAGCAAGGACGCGAGGCAAGCTGTCTCCCACTCCCAGGCGAGCACGCTGAACAATTAGACTGCAGAATCTTGCTCGGGTTTTGGAGCAATTACTATGTAATTCTCCATGCCAAAGAGTTACTCTTAATTCATTTGCTGAGCAGCTTCAGCAAGAAAAAATGGAAACAGTTGTGCTCACGCTGCCTCGCTAGAACTTCATGGGAAAAGCAGGGGGAGGTAAATGAAGGGATTCAAATTTTCTTAGGTGGGAGTTAAACCCATGTTTCCTGAGCCCCACCACTGAGCTGCTGGATGAAAGAGGACTGCCTTTTAAGCTTTCAAAGGGGCTAAAGCACCTCACGGCAGGAAAGAGGTCTGAGTGCCAGCTCCCGAGTGAAGGGATATACTTCTCCACAACCAAATATAAGGAATCCAAGTCTCTGAGACAGAGACAAATGCTTCCTATTTCAGATGTATTTCTGTGCAGCTGGGAATTGTATGATCACCGATACCAAATCTGTGCCCTGCTAGGACACCAGACAGTACAGGTCACACATTTCTGCCAAGCTGACTGGGACGCACTACATAGTGTTTATTCCAGACACCTGAAGCAAACAGTCTTCCTGAGCTGAGTGTAATAATAATAATAGTAATAATAATAACAACAACAACTTGTACTGGCTTAGCCTTTTGCACCTTGTGGCTACAATGTATTTGTTCAGGCAGTGAGAATCATAAAACCAGACCCAGGGTACCAGCCTCTACCTGCCAACCAGGCAAACTACAGTCTTTGGCACTTGGCTTTCTCCCTGCCGCCCCAGCCCTACAGCAACCCTAGGCACTTGGCACAGAGGATGTCAAGTCCACAACCCCAAGCCCTCCTCTTGCTTGATTTAGTCCTAAATCAGTTTCAATTCACAACAACTAAATATCAGGAATCCAAGTCTCTGAGGCAAGCAAAAATGCTTCCTATTTCTTATTTTAGATGGCTTTCTGTTTAGCTGGGGACATCAGTTTCATTTCACACCTTGTGACACTTTTCAGCATAACTGTGCTGGTTCCACTGCTATTTAAGTCCCATTCCCCNCATGAAAAACACTGTAGCCACATGACTCAAAGAACTTGTCATTAAAGCGCACATGGTCCTTCAGAAAAACTTGATGAGGCATCACCTGTCAATGCCATTCTCAGTAATACCTGGTTATCGGGCATTTTTTACTCCCATCAGTCCTCCCAGCAGAATTGAAGGAGGAGTGTGAAAATGGAAACGAGCAGAACTTGCAGAGAAGGGGGATTGTGTGAGGCAGTGGTGCTGCCGAAGCAAACGTCATGGGAACTGCAGCTTAACTTCATGCCAAATCAGGTTATCACCTGCTTGTCATGGCTGCTACTATCTAGCCACACCAAGATTTACAGAAGCTAAACCAGTAGGAAACTACCCTTCCCCTGTCAAAAAGGGGAGGGAGGGGAGGGAGAAAGAATGGTTTTCTGCTGGCTTAAGTCTCTAAAATGGCTTGTCAGGAGGTCAGAGGAAAGCCAGGGCATGGACATTGGAGGGAGTGGAGCTGTAGGGCCCAAGCACAGGAGTGAAGAGAGCAAAGGACTGCTGCAGTGTTGACTTAGCCCAGGTAAAACTGTTGGGGAACTACAGTTGAACCAGTATTTACCCTTAGAACTGATGGATGTAAAATGTTTACAACTCCCTGCTGCAGGGCTACTATCTCCATTTGTTTTGTCCTGGCACTGTTTAATGCAATGGAGCCCCAATGCCCTTTCTTTGCTGCTGAAATGTGGGGTTTTTTAAAGTAGAAGCAGCATATAGCAGGGACCAGTCATTTAGTGGTATATTAGCAACTTTCTTGTTGTTGTTTCTTGCTGTGATTGCTCTTAAGGGAGGGGCTTGAGCTTTACTGGAGTGTTTTTGCTTTTGTATGACCTAAGGAATTTTTGTTTGGGTTGGGTTGGGTTTGTCGTCGGGTTTTCTTATTCTTGATTTTAGTTTGTGGATCTTTGTTGGTTTGGGGTTTTTTTTTTTTTGTCCCCAGAAGTAACCAGCCCCATTACTGGAGGCTGGTTATCTAGCTGGTTGACAGATATTTTTTTTATTAGATATGAGAAAGACAAACTGTGTGATACTTTTAAAATATATAAGCTCTGTTAAGTTTTCAGTTTCCCAGCACACCGGACATTCAAACAGTCTGGATCCTATTTAACAAACATTGTTGAATGTATTCAGTTAATAAAAGCTTGGCAAATATTAGTAAAGGGCTTGTAATGATTGTGAGTGACACAAAGGTTAAAAGCTTTCGATAGCATTGCACCAAACTGGAGTAAAGCTTGAAGAAACTGAAGTGATATGTCAGTAAGAAACCTCAGAACTGATTAGGACATCATGAAATACTAATTTCTCAGAAATAGGAAAAGATGCAACTAGTCCACAAATATGAATTCAGTTTTAGAACTTGAAACATTTAACATTATTCAGATCATTTTGTCCTGTTCTCTTGTTATCAGAAAGTATATTCAGGTTAGAAAAAGAATGAAATTCCCTCACTGCCCCAGCCTGACAGTTCCTGGGAAAGTAAGACGGCTTTTTTCCTATGCATGTGTTACACTGTTTCTCCATAATGACCAGGACAAGAGGAGAAAGGGCTTTGGGGTAGATTGGCATTTATCTCTCAGTGTAAACTTTGATTATCATTTTTTGTTTTGCTTGCTGCCCTCCCTGCACAGAGGAAAGGTCTCCGTGCACCCCAGGACACAAGAAGGCTTCCCAGTGCCTCCTCAAAGCTCGGCTAGCCCAGGGGAGAGGCACAACGGGAACACCAGAAAGCACACGCTGGTTCAGGATTTCTGTAAACATTGGATTCCAGCTCCCAAAACCGCTCTTAGATTCTCTTTCTTTAAAGGCTTGTCTGGACGAGGATAAAGGTGTATTAAAAAAAAAAAAAAGTGTCAGTGAAAACTTTTAATTAACATGTTTTCAAATTCTCAGTGTTGACAGGGTGTGTTGCATTTTAGTGCATTTGCCAGCAAACGTGTTAAAATACATTTGTGTCCCGTCTACATGTGGCGAGTTAGGACATGTTTTTGAAAGTTTCAAAATTTAACAGGAGTTAAAACCTGTTCGTGATTGTGTTTTTACCTTAGCCGAGGGTGAGTGTCACTGACGGATTTTCCTGGGACTCCGGAGAGCAGTTGCCATGCTGGCAGGGAGCTGTTATTTAGCTGCTTTCTCTTTTTCCTGAACTGTCAAATGAAAGTAACATTTCATTTACCTGCCTTGCAGGAATGGATGAAAAGGAATGTTTTAGACAGAATTGGGGAAAAAAAAAAAGTTAAAGGTTGGATACTAGTGAGATGGGAAGTTGGGCGGTTGTTACAGGAGTCGGAAGCCATGCTTTCATAGGGCGGCTGGTTGCGTTTTCGGAGGACCTGATGTAAGGTCAGGATTTCTGTAGCCACATAACCCAGAGCGTGGCACCGCATTCAGCTGTTGTTTCAAATGCGGCCAAGCACTTTATAGGGGCATCTTTGCCTCAGCTGCTCTTGGGCCAAAAGCTAGCAGCTTTTTTTCTAGCCTCCCCACAGAAGGTCAGCGTAAAGTTGACATAAGCACTGTATACCATGCTTATACCTGGCTAGCTTGACGGAAAAGTTTGTGTTTATGCCCTATCAAAGTCATAGCTGCGAGGCACAGATCCAGGATTAATGATCATGAAGTCACAGCCAAGCATCCGAGTCAGCTGCGACGCTGATTTGCTGGGCAGCACTGTACAAACCATTTCATCAGTCCGCACCTCAGCCTACCCCCTTCCCAAAAGGAGGGTGAAAATAATCTCAGGCAAAATGTGCCGAGAGGAGTCACGTTTTGGAAGCACAGCAAAAAGCGAGCTTCATCTGGGGGGGTGCAGCACATAATTAGAAATCAGGAAATCGGCTGTGGCAGGGCCCTTAACCTTTGGTGGAGGTAGGGGAGGCAAATCCTGCTGCCTCCCTGAGAACAGCTCCCCAGCCCTGTCTCTTCTTTGTCATTTCTGGGCTCCTCAGAGTGCTCTCTCAGTCATGGCCATCCCATTCTTAGAAATGTCGTCACCCACACCACACGGGGGATATGATTTTTTGCTGACCCAGCTATAGTGGTAAAAGCCCTAACCAATACGCTTAACAGTGGTATCACTTTCTTCAAGCACTAAAACTCCAACAGCCACTACACAAGCACCTTTACGCTGGTACATTCTTGTTCCTGCCAAAGAAATGCTGCAACAACTTTTTGTGTGGAAGGCACTGTAGAAAATTGGTATTTTCACATTCATATCTGATTAGTCCTGCTGCAAGATGCCAATGAGGGTTTGTTTGGTTTTTTTTCTCTTTTCTTTCGTTTTTCCCCCTTGGAAGGAGATGAAAAGATCAGGAACTTGAGTAAAGTGCAAGTTTAAGAATGAGGAATCTCCCCTCCAGCGTATCTGTTCGCTTGGCGCTTACAGGTGTGGTGTGACAAGGAGCTGCCTGGTAACTGGTGGGCTCAAGAGGTCAGTCAAGGGGTTAAATCTTGTATTTGCATCTCACATTCAAGGGTTTGGGTTAGAAAGCAGAGATAGCTGTCCCGGTTGTAGTGCACTGGGACTGACAGATGGAGTGTACATATATTCCAGATTTCCCACTTGTCCAGAGAGTCTACAGAAGAACTTGCAGAATTAAGCATCTAGAGTAACATCAGTCAAGGCTTTTCCTTTCTTTTTTTTTTTTCTTTTAGAGTTGTAAAACATTGAAATGGTTGAAAAACATATCAAAAGCATAATGCGAAGCATACGCCGTCAAAACTCCCACAGTCACTCTGTGAAATTTTTCAGTGCCACTACTCTGAAATTCAGATGTCGCTAGGGTGGAAAGTCAAACTGCATCCGCCCACGCAGGTGAAATTGCATAGACCCGTGCAAGGTGGACGGATGACTTTTGATACTGATTGTGACGTGGTCTGTCACGATACTGTCGTGGTCTTCCGGCAGGTCTTCTCAGGTCATCTGTTGTATCAATCAGTGTGGGGNAGTGGGGGGAAAAAAAAAAAAACCAAAAAACCAACCCCCAAACCACCAGCAACAAAATCACGATCTTCTTAATATCCAGATTAAACGGAGCAGAGAAAACGCCACGCGTGGAGTCCCCTCGGCGGGCGGAGGAGGATCACGAAGAAGGAAGCCGTCCGGTGCCCGCGCCGCCGTCACGCCGCAAGGTGAGCCCTCAGCCGCTCGCTCCGTGCCCGTCTGCCGCCGGTGCCCTCTGCCGCCCACCGCTCCCCCACGCACGCCCCGGCCGCGGACGGGGGGCGACAGCCGAGGGACCCCCCGGAAAGCGGCTCCCGTCGCCGCGGCGCCCCCGGCCCCGCCGAGCCCGGCCCG